>SJJU01041366.1:0-14581 GCA_012932125.1 Conopomorpha cramerella | reverse complement strand
CCTGCCTGATGATAAGCAGCGATGGGGTCTACGATGGAGCACACTTGTTCATTAGGTACCTATTCACCCGCGACTTGAAGACCTTCAGACTGTACTGCGCAGAAAACACAGACTCCGGCAAGTCATTCCACATCCTGGCGGCTCGCACTATGAAAGTAGATGCAAACCGTTTGGTTCGCGTAAATGGTAAATCCACCTGGTATGGATGACGTTTTGCCGTTCTCCTGGTTGTCCTGTTCATCAAGCTTTGTGTTATGCTACTGTATAACTGTATGTTTTAGCACTTATAACGATGAAATGAAGAAATTGTGACTTCCCGGAACAGGGAACCCAGAATGCCCCTGTTGCGGAAGAATGAAATAATTTGCGCAGATCTACGCGAGAACGGAGGGCCCCTACTCATCTTCAGGACTACGATTGTTCTTAAAACCAGGTGAGATTGTGGTATGGTTTAGCCATAAGTAATAGAAATATGTATTACTAGTGGACGCCCCGCGATTTCATTCGCGTAGTTTAGTAGTACCTGCATCCCCAATTTCAAGCGTTTAACTTGAGCCGTTTAGATTTTTCATACAAAATAATTTTCCCGTTTATTCCCGTTCCCGTGGGAGTTTCAGGAATTCCTTTCTTAGTGCACCCCTATGGTACCTAAGCTACGTCCGTACCATATTTCAAGTGTCTACGTTTCGCCGTTTGGTCTGTGCGTTGATATGTCAGTCAGTCAGTCATTCAATCAGTCAGTCAGCTTTCCTTTTATATATTGAGATGTCAATGTCAGACCATCTCTGATTTTTAAAGCTGAATAAAGCCAAACATTTGGTTCGACATTTTATACGGGTACTGACTTGTCAGGTTTGACGGGATGCGAGGCGCCCCAGGCGCGCACGATGTCCCACACGAGTCGCGGCGGCGCGTTCGTCTTGATCGAGTTCTTTGACGCGTGCGAATATGACACTTTGTAGCCGGAGTTCAGTATCGCCGATCTGTATTGGAATAGAGGGGAACTTATCATCAAACATGTCTATAGTCGGCGTCACGTAAGAAGCAAATTTTGACAGGTCGATTGACATGCGTGACCTGGACTGATAGTGTTGTACGATATTGGAAAGATTCGATTTATTTTAGAATCGATTTATGAGTGTTTATTTGGTACCATCAATTATAGACGTCATAAATATTTTATGAGCAACAGACAATGATTTCAGGGTTTCGACAAGATGAAACCTATTTGTTACCCGTTCAGAATACGTGCTGTAGAGCTTATTATATTTATTTTACATATAACTGTAAAATCGAAACGTTGTCACTTCGATTCATGAACACAAAAAATAACATCTCTAGTAATTGATGACGACGAGCTAAGAAGCAATAGGATGTCCAACGCTGTGATACAAAAGTCATCGCAAAATTTTCGGAAAATTGTTCATGGATTTATCAATGTGTCAGAATTTGCTTCTTAGCTGACGCCGACTATAGAGATATTGTATTCTTTCACGTTATAAATAAAATAAATACACTTCACGCCTTTTAATCCCAAAGCGGGGTTGGCAGAGGCACTTGCTAAAGCAAATGCCCACGGTTCACGCGCGCGTATTTAACCCAACGTGACAGGGGGTTAGCCCATCACCGTTATAGGGTCCACACACATTGTAGTGTGAACCCTACCAAGCTGCTACCAAGTCCACAAATCTAGCTACGAAATGGGACTAAGCGGTGAAAGTGAATCAATTTGTCCAATGGGGAATTTTCAGGGCCCCTGTTTCTCTTAGTTATGACAGATGGCGCTAGTTGTATTAGGGGCACACATGTCAAAGAAATTACTATCTTCAAGCAGTCCGTATTGTAGGCGACAGTAATTTTTTTTTATTGTTTATCTACATGTTACAAAAGTGTAAATAACTCCCAAATAATAAAAAAAACGCACTAAAATATGAACTGACAGAAGTCACTCTGGATATCTACTAGCGACATCTAGATAAGAAACTTTTGGAGTTTGAAAATTCCCCATAAACCAATTTTTGTGTCAAGCGAAACTAGCGCCATTAGTTCGTGAGTTTTCCCAACAAACCTCATTTTGAGCATAGGCATGGTCTCCATATGCACAGTGCCGAATAGTTTGTCCATGGTATAGTACAGCGGTACGTCGTACAGCTCCTCCAGTACCATAGACAAGACGCCCTCTATGCGTTTGGCGGTGCCGAACAGTTCGGGGTTGCCCTGCACGTGGGCGTGTACCCTCGACACGAAGTCCTGGTCGTGTATCGGCGCCGACCATATCGGTCCGCCTATCTGTGTATAGATGGAACGTGTTTGATTAGTGTACCAGTCTCGAGCAGGCAATGATCGAATGGACGGGTGCATGATTGGATTAATTAATCATTGAATGAATGAATGGATGAATCATTGAATGAATGAATGGTTGAATTAATGATTGAATGAATGAATGGATGAATTAATCATTGAATGAATGAATGGATGAATTAATCATTGAATGAATGAATTAATCATTGAATGAATTAATGGATGAATTAATCATTGAATGAATTAATGGATGAATTAATCATTGAATGAATGAATGGATGAATTAATAATTGAATGAATGAATGGATGAATTAATGGTAAACCAAATGAATGAATGGTAGAACGAATGAATGGTAGGACGAATGACTGGACGACTGAACTCTTTATTGTAAACTATACATTACACGTGTAAAAATGTATAAAATAAAGCGCTATATATTTAACTCACATGATGCCTCTGATTACAGTGTGTACAATGCTCCCCGACGCCAGTAAATGTAGGTAGGTATGCTTTCATCTGATCCGGCCTCTTCTCAGTGGGGTTAGGCCGGAAGCCGCCCAGAGGCTGAAGCGTTATCGTGTCGCAACCCAAGCATTGGTACGCCATTGATAGTTTGCTGAAAGAACAAGAGTCATGATGAACAAAAAGTTAGGAAATCATTACAAATCACAAAACTCGCGGAACGCCCGCGGGGCAAGACGTAGGCGGGCGCGGAGGAACTAAGTCAAAGTCAAAATTTCTTGATTACATCGTTATAACCCTTTCCAACCTATCTGAATATGGTTAGATTTAATATAATTGACCTTATGTTAAATCCGAATCATGCCCTCTATCTTCAATAGAACCCTTGGAACTTGACAACACCTTCCCAAAATATAGACATGTTCCTTCTACTGATTAATCTATTGGCTAAAGTAAAGATGTACAACAAATTAAAAAAAAAATGTTGTGTTGTATCTAGTTGATGATAGAACACCATAAACACACAATAAGGTTCAAATTCAATTGAAACCAACTGAAATTTCTTTTTTCATAGGAAGTCGCTTTTGTACCCCGTGTATTTTGCATACGTAAAGTTAGAAGTCCGGATTAAATAATACGGTACTTTTTTAGTTAATAACTACGATTACCTTACTTACCTTGTAGTTCTCTTGCAATGCACGGCACCAGAATATACTTTCACAAATACTCGAATGTAGAAATCAACTGACACACACAAGAGCGGGACTATGTATCTGCTGTATCTATTAGCGTGGGATTCTATGCATTGAAGTAGTATTCTTAAAGCCTGAAAACATTACATAGTATAAAACAAGTTAATCCACCAATAGGAAGTGGGTTAAATTGGACGTATACACATCAAAAGTGTCTAGGGATCAAGTACATTTTAGAAGATTGCAATCAAGAATATATTTTACAAAAACTGAATTCATAGTCAAAGTCAAAGTTCATTCATAATTTATTCAAAATGTGGTGATAAGTCATTGATACAGGCATGGGGAATTAGGTAGGAGACCAATCCAGAAGATTCGATTTGATTAAATTAATTATATTTTTTTGGAGATAAAAGTGTTCCTGATACCCAGACACTTTTGATGTGTTTAGTTACACAGAACTACTGCTACACACTGAATCCACAAAAACTTACTTCGGAGATATTGAGCTTTAAAGTTGGATGTGCTATTGACGCGCCATACATGTGGATTGAGTCAGGGTACGTAAAATATAGGTTGTAGTGAACTTTTTTGTGTAAATGTTTTTATATGATGGATCACGGGCAAAGTGTGGATTGAGTCCTTTCTGTGTAACTACGTCCAATTCAAGTTAATAAATTTGATACAAACAATAAACTCTGTGGTGAATCTAAATATATCTTTAAAACTTCGCAACGATTTTTCATGCTTTTTTTTAGTATACAGAGTGATTCTTGAGGAAGTTTAATATCTATAATAAATGTATATAATAGTAGAAAAACACTGTTAATAATGTGTGTTGGCCAAATCTGGCCTGGAAATTTGTACCAAGTTATATATACATTTTTGCCCAATGTTCTTTTCCATTTTAAATGTACAGTGTGCAATAAAAAGTACACACATCAAAAGTGTCTAGGGATCAAGTACATTAAAGAAGATTGCAATCAATAATATATTTTACAAAATCTGAATTCATTCATAATTTATTCAAAATGTGGTGATAAGTCATTGATACAGGCACGGGGAATTGGGTAGGAGACCAATCCAGAAGATTAGATTTGTTTTAAATTAATTAGATTTTTTTTAGAGCTAAAAATGTTCTTGTTCCCTAGACACTTTTGACGTGTGTATATTCATTCATTTGATATTTTCATACAGGCAACTAAAAAACATCAAAATATAAATTAAATCATACCATTTCATGGCAACACTTAGTTTTGAGGCTAACAGCACCGTATTTGCAGTAACATGTCTCTGGTGAGTTGCCAGCTAACACGGCCATGTCTGTCGCTGTTATCAGAAGGAGACCGCCGTCTTGTACACTCTGGACTGCCGAGTCGAGGAATATTGACGGACAGCCGTAAGGATCTAGGTCAATGGCTGAGAAACGCTGCGGAGTCATTTTGTTTTTATACATGACCATGCTGCAATGAAATTATTTTTTGCATCTTACTAATATTATAAATTTAATAATAAATATAAATAAATATTTTACAACAACACACACATTGCCTTCATCCCATGTTAAGTAGCTAAAGCACTTGTGTTATGGAAATCAGACAACGAGATATACTTACTTACTTAAATATTTTTTTTTCTTTTAAATACATACATATATAAATAAAACACCCAGACACATCCAACAAGTACTTAAAAGCTCATCACCTAAATACCTGCCAGCGGTGGGAATCGAACCCACGGCCCAAAGGTTCGAGCACATTATGCCGGGCCGCAGCGTGTCGGGGCGGAACGCAATAATCCGCTCAAATCGCTTCAATACAGTTTGTATGAAATAACGCACACTGTGTCACGCCGCAGGGGCTCGCATTATTGCGCGGCGGATTTCCGTCCGTGCGATGCGTCCCGCCCCGCCCCGACAACAGTGTGCTCTAGCATAGCAAGCGGATTGGCGTGAATTACGTATATTCTATGTGCTGTGTTCTTCCGACAGTACACTGCAGGAACTCAAAATCCGTTAATGCAATGCGACCCGTCCCGTCACAAATGTGCTAGGTACGCATTTTGCGCTGCGCTGCGGCCCGCTCCGCCCCGCTGCGGCCCGGCATAATGTGCTCGAACCTTAATAGAGCAGAGGCAGACATGCTGACCACTACACCAACGAGCCCGTCAAATAATAGTGATTTTGTTATAAATGGGATAGTGAGTTTTTTTGTTCCGATTTCACGCTGTAAATACTGAACCGATTGCTTTGAAATTTTGCAGACGTATAGTTAGAAGTCCGGTTTAAATGATAGGGTACTTTTTATACCGAAAAAAAATGATATTCCTCAGGGAAAACAGAAATATTCCTTTATACCGCTATATATAACCGAAGTCCACGTGGGCGAAGCCGCGGGCGGAAAGCTAGTATTTTAAAATAAAAAAAATAAAAATAAATACACTTCACGCCTTTAATCCCAAAGAGGGGTAGGCAGAGGCACTTGCTAAAGCAAGTACCCACGGTTCATCGAGCGTATTTAACCCAAACGTGACAGGGGGTGAGCCCATCGCCGTTATAGGGTTCACACACCTTGTGGTGTGCGAGTTCCATCACGATGTTGTCCTTCACCGTACGAGCGTTGCGTTGCGTACATAGGCTCTGAAAAAGAGTCCCATTGGTACACGTCCAGTAGCCGGACTCGAACCCGGGACCTCCCGGTTACAAGTCAAGTGTCCCACCAACTGGACCACAGGCGCTATTTAGTTTGTACCAACATATTCAACTTAAATACACTTCACGCCTTTTAATCTCAAAGCGGGGTAGGCAGAGGCACTTGCTAAAGCAGATTGCCTACGGTTCACCAAGCGTATTTATCCCAACGTGACGGTGGGTGTGCCCAGTGCCGTTATAGGGTTCACACACCTTGTGATGTGCGGAATTCACCACGATGTTGTCCTTCACCGTACGAACGTTGCGTTGCCTACATAGGCTCTGAAAGAGTCCCATTGGTACACGTCTAGTAGCCGGATTCGAACCCGCGACCTCCCGGTTGCAAGTCGAGTATCCGACCAACTGGACCACAGACGATCTACCAACTGGACCATAGACGCTCTCGATTCAACAACTATTCAACTTATGGGATGTTTATTATTTTAAATGGATACTGAGGAAGGTGTAGTTGCATTTCAATAGAACATCGAAGAGACCCCTAAGGATGCATGTGCAAACTTTTCTCTGTGGTTCCATCAGATGCAGCGATGTTTAAACATGAATGGGCACTACATGTTTGTTTCATCAATTTTTGAATTTCTAAGAACTTTTAGCTTGACTCTGGTATAAAGAAAGAATTCTGTTTAAAAAGGTATTTCCAGGTCACACTGTATATGGATGATGCAACAGCATAGCTCAGCATTAGGCGCATTGGACGACGAGTTGCGGAAATGCCCCATTTCATCTACATCAAATGCATCAGCATATGGTTGTGCAATAAAAGGAAATAAAGAAGTGGCAAGAAATCACATTGAATATTCATACATCATAATCCTAAAACAAATAGAGCAATTTTGCAGTTTAATATATTTTACTGAATCTGATATAAAAAGGAAAAGCTGACTGACATATCAACACACAGCCCAAGCGGCTAAACTTTACGGCGGCACTCAAAATTTGGAATAGACATAGCTTAAGTACCGTAGGGGTGCACTAAGAAGGGAATTCGCAAATTGCCACGGGAATGGGAATTAACGGAAAAATACTTTTATATGAAAAATCTAAACCACTCAACTTAGATGCTTGAATTTTGGGATGCAGGTACTACTTACTAAACGATGTGAATGTAATAGCAGGGTGTTCACTAGTTTAACTAACATACATACTTAAGAAATGTTATTACTTACCAAGCATCATCGTGACTTGTTTCTACTAAGTTTTCCACATGATTATGAACTATATTCGCTTTGATAGTTTCAACTGCATGTTCCGACATATCATTGGCAACAATTTTTGTTACATTTGGTATTTCTTTAGCGTACCTTATACTTCTCAGACCTGTTGCTGAAAGAGCTTCTAATATTGTTACGTCAATCTGCAAAAGAGAAGATCATTTATCTAAAGAAAAAGTATAATTTTAAAGAAAAAGGATGGACTTGACCACCAACAGGTTTGTAGTTTTCTCATGGATCCCAAAGTCGGAACGAGGAGGAGTCGGATTTCACATAAAAAATAATCATTCAAATGGGTTAATCCAGTCAAAAGTTTTGAGTTAACAAACATAATAAAATAATTATAAACCCACACAAATGGAGAACCTCTTCCTTGTTGAAGTTGGTTAATAGATATGCTTCAGACCTTTTTGGGATTGAGCTTGCTAACCAAATACATTTACAGGTGTTTTTTTTTTAGCCTCTTTTGTGTCCCACTGCTGGGCAAAGGCCTCCCCCCCATTCTCTTCTGGGCCACCTCGCACCACAGCGGCAGGTGACTGTCTAGGTTGTCTTGCCTTCTCCTCCTGGGTCCTTCCTGTGTCCATCAGCGGGAACGCAATTAGCAACAATTTTCGCTCATCGGTTGGGGTCCATGTGACTGACGTGACCGGCCCAGTTCTATTTCAATTTGGCAATTGCTATTCCAACATCCACAATTTGGGTTTTGGAGCACAGGGTGAAATTAAACTTATGCTCTATTCTAAATATATTTTTAAATCTTAATCTAGTAAAGTCAAGGTGTGTGAACCCTATAATGGCAATGGGTTCACCGCCTGTGACATAAATTGCTTAGCTAGCCCCTCTGCTTACCCCAAATTGGGATAAAAAGGTGTGAAGTGTGATTATTATTCTTATGTTCATTACCTGTTCTTTGCTAGTAACTGCATTACAATTATTATCACCACTTGCTTTATTTTTACTTTTTTCTAGAACTCTGTTATATTTTTCTGTTCTGTAGTCATCAGAAAATGTTTTAAGGACTGCAATACTCAAGTCCCTGTTGAACTCTTGTACTGGATTGTAGAATACTTTATCTGTTGTGAGACAAATCTCCGCTTGCCCTTCTCTTATAGACTTCTTTACACCGTCGTTTACTGTTACAGTGGCAATATCCATTTTCAATACTCTTGCCTGTAAATATTAAATACAATCTGTAACGTGTCGGTTTTGAATACAATTTAAGACGTAAAATATGGGTTGTTTCATGCTATGCGAGAAGTAAAATATGGGGGGTTTAATACAATGCCAGAGGTAAAATATCTTGCTTGTCGTGAATGTAAACTTATAGTAGAGGTTATAAATAAACAACAACGTATTTATAGCTGTGATTGTCGTGTACCTGAAATCTAAATGTTCTCGTGACACGGGAAATCATATAGGTATGATAAGATACTTAGAATTATTCGTTTTAAATGTATTTTTATAAAATTGAACTTTCAAAGTTTACGTCAAAAACATGTTTTTCATTCCGTCAACCGAATAATTTAGTAGGTACTGACATATACTTTCGCTTTTTGTGTACGTTGGCTTAGACCATATACCTCTCGTCTACAGCATAGTTGATAGAAAAAAGGTAATATACTATCGTTTGTCTTCCCTATTTGTCATCAATGCTGTAAGATACAGTTGCGAAAGAATTTCACAAGTGCTAAAGGATTATATTTGTTCATTTTTATTTCGTAATGATTACACTCAGACATACATGATATAGATCTAGATCGTAAACAATAAAAAAAGACTCAGTGAAGCAACTGTCAAAACTTTCATGAAATGAAATATATTCTGGAAACATAACCTCGATTTAGTTTTATTTCAAATAAAATAAAATAAATTATCTACTGAATTAAAATTAATCTAACTGTGTTGCGCTCATAATAATAATGCACAGTGCATGTTTATTGTTGAGGAATTCCTTGCGTAATTCAGGCGTAAAACTTTCTCAAATCAGACTAAAGTGCAATGTTACAAAAACAGCGTCGGAAATTATAAAATCCCGAGGCAATGGTAGAATTTTGGGGAATACTAGAGTGTGTTGTCAGAATGTGACCATACTGCCGTCCTCCCGGCATCCGGGAGCTTCTCGTTGGTACTCTACGAACAACAAGAGTGACCCCGATGATGAGGAACCAGTTGTGGCGGCCGAAGAGCCCCAACTGTTCCCTAACCACCTTCCGGCAACAGTAGCTGTTCCGGAAGTTTGGCCGCAAGTCCCTGTTATTGCAATTAATAGAAATCCAGTCTTTCCAAGATTCATTAAACTTATTGAGGTAAGTTCTTGCTCAGGCATTAAATTTGTTGTGTGCATCTGGGTGTTATTTATCTATGTATGTATTTAAAACTATTTACGTAAGTATCTCGCTCCCATAATACATTATATGCTAGTTTGCTGGTAGCAATAAAAACTGTATACTAAAGCACCCCTTATAATAGAATAGACCTAAGCCAATTATAATGAGTGCTTTGTGATTATTATAATGAGTCTGAAGACAAAAGTTTTCAATCAGTGGTATCGTCCCTGTAATGACATACCGCATCAAAATCTGTTGCATACTTGAGATGTGGCACTGAAGGCATGGCTGGCTCACAAGCTCAAAGTTGCACAGTGTGCAATGGAAAGAGCCAATGCCGTTTCTCTGAAGGATTGAGTCAGAAATGAAGTGAGCCAATAGAGAACTAAGGCTATTGACATGGCTTATCAGTTTAGTTTAAATGGTAGTTGGGCCAGACATATGACTGATGTCAGTTGGGGCAAACAAGTTCTCGAGTGGAGTGTAGGATGCCCTCAGGCAGGGTGGATTGATGATATGTGCAAGATGACTGGCAGTGGACAAATATGGGCTGATGATGAAGTTAATTAAATATCAATTAATAAAATATTTTAAGTATAAAAGAAATAGTAGTAATTCAATATTGTTCACCGGGTATATAGGTGCGAATATAATCAAAGACAAGCTCGAGCTTACCTTTGTTATTTTACTCAATGCTTTGACGCAGTTGCATGCGTCGTGCTCACGAGTGGACCACACCTATATACCCGGTGAACAATATTGAGTTATAATGTCTGTGCGTGTTTCATTAAAAAATAGTAGTAATGTTTACAATGAGAAGTAGTATGTAATATTAAATATAAAAGAATCTTCCTCAATAATAATTCAACTAAATTATACTTACAGATATCAAATCCAGCAATGATAGATTTGATTAGACGCAAAGTTAAATTGAACCAGCCATACGTTGGTGTGTTCTTGAGGAAAAAGGAGGAGGAGGAATCGGATACAATTTCGAGTTTAGACGAGGTTCACGATGTTGGTGTATTCGCACAAATCCACGAGATGCAGGACATGGATTTCAAATTGAGACTGGTCGTAATGGCACATAGACGAATAAAAATTACCGGTCAATTTATCGAAGAAGAAATTGAAACTGGACCAGCAGGTAATATCCCATCATATTTGTTTTTTATATATGAAAAAATGCAATCAACACCGTTTTATCCCAATTGCCTTACTCAGTGCAGATCTTGAACAAATGTCGAACCACTACGCTACAGTTGCAGGCCAGCATGAAGAAATACACTACAAAGAACAAATGCGCGCTTTGATTGGCTGTTATTTTATTTATTTTTATGCAATAAAACAATATAATATACAGCAAGCTGCATCGCACATAGCGCAATCAACAAATAGCAGCGCATTATTTGTCTTGTCACATCTTTCTTTGAACTCTGTGCTAAGGGGCTGATGCTGCATTGATGTTTCTACATTCTCTATAAATATTAGGCTAAATATAGATGTAGATGATACGGGGCGTTACCGCAACTCGACGTCCAGTGCGCCTATTGTGCGTGATTTGGGTGGCGCTACTCCAACCACCCCAGCTCCTCGAGGAACCGTAACAAACCCTTTGTGTCCTTGATGATCTCCTGCAGGGATCGTCGCTGGTCTAGAACTAGGCTAAATATAGTATTTGGTTTAGGATGTCCTGGCCGAAGGTGGCGTGAAAAGTACTCGAAACCGAAGGTCATGTATGAAAAGATGTATGAATGTAGATGAAGCGAAAGGGGTATGTAAGGACCGTGACAAATGGAGATCTGTAGTCTCTGCCTACCCCTCTGGGAGACAGGCGTGAAGTGTATGTATGTTTAGATATTTTAATATTCCTAAATTTCTAGTAATACTATAGTAATCGGTTTCCTATTTAGAATTTTTCTTAATTAAAAAAACAACAATTCTCTGGCTTCACTTCTGAAATGATTGGCATGGTCATTTCAGAAATGAAGTTAAAGTTTCCCGTGTTTAATGTTGAGTTTGACGTAACACCTGAAGAGTCTGACGCCGAGAGGCGGAGGCGGAAGCACAGGAACAACAGGAAGCCGAGGATCGACACTAACGCTAAGCCGCCAAAAGAGGAAGAGCCAAAAGATGCGGCTGCCGACGAGACCAAGAAACCAGTTGCGGAGAAAGTACTGATGGCCAAAGTGGAGAATATGATGCACGAGAAATTTCAACAGAACGAAGAAGTGAAAGCTTTGACGCAAGAAGTCATCAAAACAATCAGGGATATAATAAATCTTAATCCACTTTACAGGTGAGACAATTTACAATTTTCTTAAACTAATAAGACCAGAAAAATCTGACACCGTCATATGTTTTTAGTTATATCAACAAACTAGAGTATCCGTTAAAACAATGTTTGTCATTGTTTGATCTGTAAAACTATGCAACGGATTTATGCAACAGATACAGTGATTTTCAATGTAAATGCACTGTTAACAATGTATATTGACATTGTTAACAGTGGTTATTGTATATATTAACAGTGTGTTACTATAAGCTTGTATTCAACATATAAACCTTTCTTGAAAATCACTGTATCTACTAAAGAAAACCGCATCAAAATCTGTTGCATAGTTTTACAGATCTAAGCACACACAGGGAGAGAGAGGGGAGAGTGGGACTTTGTTTTACACTATGTATTCACACACTTGACGCCTTTTGATCTCAAAGCGTGGTAGGCAGAGGCACTTGCCAAGTGAATGCCCACGGTTCACCGAGCGTATTTAACCCAATGTGACAGGAGGTGTATCAAGAGTTAAAACTGTGTAACATTTAATAATGAAACCCGCACACTACAAGGTGTGTGAACCCTATAACGGCGATTGGCTCACTCTCTGTCACGTTGGGTTAAAATACGCTTGGTGAACCGTGGCCACTTGTTTAGCAAGTGCCTCTGCCTACCACGCTTTGAGATTAAAAGACGTGAAGAGGATTTTTTAACATTTTAATAATACAGAGACATTTCTCAGGATACTATTACAATGACTGTGTAACACAACAGGGAGTCGCTTCACCACATGCTGGCGCAAGGTCAGCGAGTGGTGGACAACCCGGTGTACCTCAGCGACCTCGGCGCCGCGCTCACCGGCGCCGAGCCGGCAGACCTGCAGGCTGTACTCGAGGAAATGGACGTGAGTTTGCACTGTACACTTAGGATCAGTCTACCATACTCACCAGTCTAGGGCCCAGGAACAACTTAACATAAATATATCATCATCAGCCACATAGCGTCCACTGCTGGACGAGGGCCTCCCCCAATGAGATCCGTCATTTGGGGTGAAATGCCAGTAATCGGCACGCTTGGCAGGCGGGTTGGCGATCGCAGTGGTGTTGTTGTTTAACTCACAGAGAGCGCTGCTGCCCGTTCTCTGGAGAGCTCCCTCGGTCGTCTCTTACGACCCCCATGACGGGAAAAGTTGGGCTGGGGTGGTGACACACATGTATTCTATTCGCCGTCACCACACGGCTTTAACATAAATATGACCTGGTCCGATGCCAGAGCAGTCGCAGAGGATCGGCGCCATCTTGTAAAGTTCCTTTGTACCACTGGGGTACCATAGGACTTAACGCTAGGGCCCAGGAAAGAAAAATCAATGCTTTAACCCTTAATCAGACAAGGTTATATCTTTTTTGATGGATTTTGGACTCTATTGACGTTTGTTATTCTAATTACCGACTCCATCACATAAACCCGGGTGATGTTTATCATAAAACTTAGCTTTTAAGCACAATGTGAAATTATTGTTTAATGTTGAAATAGGCATGTGTCCTGTAGTGTTACATACCTTTTGTGATTATTCTCTGATAACTCCTCTGGAATCTTTATATAATACTAGTGAAGACATTCAATAAGGTTCAAAGTATGTGTTGGTCAAGTGGGGATATACTAGCCTTTGTTTGATTAAGGGTTAATGTAATACTAGAGGCTATACATAAAAAACAACTAGACTTGCAATACCGAATGAAAAGTGGTCACGAGATGAAAATCATGTCAGTGCGTTTCTAATCACAAAGCACCAACTGTGCCCGGCGACTGACAAGCTATTTTAAACTCTATTCCTTGGTAATAAAAGTAAAAAAAAAGACAAGACAAGACATATATTTTCCCTGACAAGCACAAATTACACACACATAAAAAGAAAACAATATGAAAAAAATAAAATATACAAACACAAATGAAAAGCCACGGTGTGGCTGTGCTTGTCAGCGAAGAGGAGACTCCGGCTCAGCATCAAGTCACGGTTGCCCGTGACGCTGCTCTTCCGCCGGCACTCAGTGAGAGGGGCGACATAAAAGCAAAGAGTAACTATTCATCTGGGCGTTAATAGGTTAATTTTTTTTTAGTATACTTTTATTCTAGACACAAATACCAGCGCCCTCTAGTGTTGAAAAAGTCTAACGGCCAAATGTAATTTTTCAGATTCCAAAGAGATTGATGATGTCACTCTCTCTATTAAAGAAAGAGTATGAGCTCTCCAAGTTACAGAAGAAGATCGGCAAAGAAGTGGAAGAGAAAGTGAAACAGCAACACAGAAAATACATTCTACATGAACAGCTTAAGGTAACAATTGGGTCTCTGGTCCAGTTGCGCGGATCCTTGACTTGTAACCGGGTGGTCGCGGGTTCCGAGTCCGGCTACTGGACGTGTACTAATGGGACTCTTTTTCTTATGTACGCAACGCAACGCTCTTGTACGTTGAAGGACAACATCGTGATGAAACCCGCACACCACAAGGTGTGTGAACCCTATAACGGCGATGGGCTCACCCCCTGTCACGTTGGGTTAAATACGCTTGGGCATTTGCTTATTAAGCAAGTGCCTCTGC
>SJJU01041365.1:0-11282 GCA_012932125.1 Conopomorpha cramerella | reverse complement strand
TTATAGTATGATCTGAAATATCTTACAACACTAGCTTCCTCCAGCAAACAAAACATGTAACATTTGAGTTTCTGGTCCTCCTTGAATATGCCGTTTTCGCAGTTGGCGATGTCCTCTGGGGAATGAACAAAGGGTATGTTAATATATATGAAAACGTTCGCGGGTCGTTCTAGGGCGTCCCCGGCTGATGTGTCGGGTACTCGATGTAATGCGTAAAGTAACCATTATTATTTCAAAAGAATAACGTACTTCTATTTTGCCGACTCTACGAGTATGTGTCTGTGCCTAACCCAAACAGGGTGCATATTTTGTAAGGAAGACGTGGTTGTGTATTTTATGTATAACTAGCTGACCCGGGAAAAGTTGTTTTGCCAACGCACATTATTAACAATTTTTCTCTATTATTATATGCATGTATTATGTATAAAACCTAACTTTCCTCAAGAATCACTCTATCTACTTAAGAAAACCACATCAAAATCTAACCATACATAGGGAGGGACAGACAACTTACCATAGCATGTTATCATCAATACATAGTATAGATTAATCGGAATCAAATTAATTAATTAATCGAATTTATTCACTGTTGCCGTTCGGGACAAAATTTACATTAACATAATTATTGTATCGGTAACTTTCTTAGAAATATTTTTACTATAAAATAACAAACGCCTGTCCTAAAAAATTTTAAAGTTGCTGTAGTTTCGGGTAGTTAATCGTGGATCCCCAAGGGGGTATATATACCACAAAACAAAGAGAAACATCGCTTTACCTAATTATAGGTACATAGATACAGGTAGCTATTACTAGACTGCCAAATCTCCTTAATGTTCTTTTTCTTTCAAATATTTACCCAATTTTCTCTCTTTCTTATGGACCATGAAATTTTCACAACATTATCTCAATATATCTATCAAAGTATCAAATGCTATCCCAAGTAGCTATTAACGGTAAAATAATCATGTGTAACTTACCCTCAGCGACTCCGGTCTTGCCGACGCACTCGTTGTGTACGTGTTGTATTATTTCTTTAATTTCATCGCTGAACACCTGTAGGTGGAAGAAAAGATACAATGTATTTTAGTATTACATCATCCTGAGGATCGCCTCCAATGGTTTCCGCGATAATTTAGGGGGAAACGCCAATAATTGCCACGTTTGGCAGGCGGGTTAGCAATCACAGTGCAGGTGTTGTGGTTTAACTCACAGAGAGCGCTGCTGCCCGTCTCCTGAAGAGTTCCCTCGGTAGCCTCTTATGACCCCCACGACGGGAAAAGTGGGGCTGGGGTGGTGGCGTCGTTTAGTATTTAATATTTTTATTGAACGTATGGGACAGGTATGGGCTGATGATGATGATGATTGAACGTAAAAGCCACATAGGTATTTCTTTCAATTTAGGCATGTACTTAACAACCCAGGACCCGAAGGATTCGCTCACTAACAGTATGAATATATGTAAGATTTCTTTGTTAGTAGTTAAGGGAACTACGAAGGAAATCTTTGGGGATTACTAATAGGTATGTACATTTCATGATCATCAGCCTAAATTTGTCCACTGATGGACTGCCTCTCCAATTGCACACCACGTATTCAGTTAACTGCAAAACTTTTTTTCTTCTGTGTGGGTGTGAGGTTTAGCAAGAAGTGCCAAAATTTTACAAACAAAATACGTAGGGATTGTGGTCCAGTCAGTTCTCGCATGGTTTTTCATATTTTTCCTTGAATTCTACATAACTAAAACTTTACTACAAAACATAGCTAAAGTCTACACAGCTGACTACCGCTATGTCTCCGAGACACATCTGCGTAAACATGGCGATCGAATCAACTTGTTATTCATTGTGCCCTCATCGTCATTTCTCTTTGTCACCTTTCCAAAGAAAAACCGTTTTAACATTGGAAGTGACTTTCAAAGGAAATTATTCGTAAATCCACTGGGGGCTGCCTTCTTTGGAATAACTTCTTTCATTCATAATACTAAATTTACAATTGAGTACCCGGTAGGTATGTAGGTACAATACCTACGCACTTTTTTATATCTGCGGCAATAACATGAGTTTTTTTCTCAGTAATTACATTTCTCGGTAATATTTTTTTTAAATAAAATCATCATATGGTACGCCTGTCATGAAACTTAGCTTTGTGTTCGAATGATACTTGTGATGTGTAAAATAACTAGCCAAACCGGCAAACGTTGTTTTGCCAATATACACTATTTACAGTGTTTGTCTGCTATTAATATGCATGTACTCCTATATATATAAAACAAAGACGGGTTTGTTACAACACTTATAACCCAAGAACGATTCAACCGATTAGGCAGAAAATTGGTAGGGACGCAGCTTAGAACCAAGAGAATAACATAGGATGCTTTTTATCCCGTTCCTGTGGGACTCGGTGCAGTATAGAGGGTGCTATAGTTTGTATGACACACTGAAACTACGCGAATGAAATCGCGGGGCGTCCACTAGTTACATATAAACCTTCTTCAAGAATCTTTCTATCTACTAAAGAAAACCGAATCCGCTGCGTATCATCATCAAAATCCGATGCGTAGTTCTAAAGAGACATACATAGGGACAGACAGCGAGGGGAATTGTTTTATACTATGTACACACATATTATACACGGGTATTTTGCACTGCTAAAAAATAAAACTTTATCTGTGATCAATACAAACGTATTTTAACAGTACCTACGATATTTTCTCGGGAGCAAATCCCTTATAGAGTGGAGAACAGATAGCAAACGATCGTGATAAGGTCGAGTTGATCGTGGTCGGTGAGGCGTACATCCTTCACACTTCTCGCAGGGACGCTATGTGACGGCGTGTGTGTTATAGTGTGTGAATGCCATATTATTAGGTACGACTTTTTCTTTTTAATTTCTGAAGATGTATGAGTACCTACTGAAGAACAATTTTCTTTTTCATTGAGGAGAATGAAACTAACACATAATTATAATACCCGGTATTAAATGCTATTAAAATTGATTTCATTTTTATTACTGTAGATCTGTTCTTCATACAATTTTATTGTAACTTGACGCCATAGAATCTGTTATACAAAGGGCTGATGCTTGCGGAGCTAGACAGTTCTTTAGGTACTTCTATAATCAATACATGATTTTTAGTAGTGTGCAAGACAAGACAAGATTCAAGACCACTCACCCACTCATTACTACTATAATTACACCGAAACACGTTTTCACGGTGTGGTGGTCGATCTGCGAGACACAGCTTCAGCATCCATGGCAGTGCATTAGGTATTCGCTATAGGCGACAGTGAGCGATGACGCGGAGCGAGCAGGCGACGCCGCGCGCCGTCCCCATCAATCACTCGGCAGTCGGGAGACAACGCGACTTTTCATAAACTAACACCCGTGAAAAATACCGCGCACTTATACCCATGCAAATGTACTTTCACGGACTTCGGATACGGCTGTATGCGTGGCACATTTATAACTTATACAAGTTCTTGGTTTGTATGTACCTACTTGGTATATGGAAAGGAAACGTCTTGCGGTAGTAATAAAAAAAGTTGCAATCGAAAGTTATGCTTTTCAGATCGATCGCTAGGCGTATACCAATTTCACGCGTCTCTTTTTCGCTACCTACGCTTGTTGCGTCAATCAAAAATTGTGTCGACCGTCTAACCGCGATCGTACGCTTGGATAAAGCGTCTTTGGAATTGAATAGCCTTACGGCGACATTTTGCTCGCAGATTCGGTTAGTACACAGAGGGGTAGGCAGACACTACGGATCACAAATTGTTACAGGCCTGAAATACCCCTTTCACCTCATCCACATTCATGTATATTTTCATTCATGCTGTCCGCTTTCGATCACCTCTCTAAACAAGCCCTAAAAGCAATAAGCTTACACAAACTCTACCCACCCTGCTCTCTAACAGAAAGAGAAACAGAATGTTAAATTATGTTTAAAAGAATTATCAGTTCTTATTTATCTCGCTCAAAGTCAACGTGGTTAAATAATCTTCACTGGCCAATAACTGTAGAAAGCACATTGAAAAAGAAAAAAATTAGTCCCTGACAGTGGATCCATTATATATATATATTTTTTACATACAGGTATAATACTGATACATACCGGTTTATCTTTCGCAGCCCTAGCGGCGGCGAGTAGAGCAAGCAGAGCGAGCGTGACAGGCAGCGTCCGCCCCACCATGACTGCTGGACGAGCTGCCTGGATGCCACACCTTCCCACAGCATTTATATCACTTGCGACAATCATCCAATTACGTGCATAATGGGACTTATTATAGATGCGAACATGTTTCGTAACATAGTAGGTTAAGTACCTAGTACCTATATGACTCAAGATGACTGGAAACTTCCTGTAGTTTTGTTACGGATGGACGCTTAAATGGTATCAAGTAACCAACGTATTAGAAAGACTCTCATCCCTTTACCTACGAATATATCACTATACAAAAGATAAGTAAAATTAACACTAGATAGAATTATTATTAATAGATATTTAAGAAAGAAATAATAACCATGTTACATTACTTATCTCACTAAAAATGCCGAAATGACTAAACAGAAGATCTGCCAAGCTCAAATTAACTTATCAGTTGTACCTCTATATCGAAAATAAGCCACTTTCAGTAGATCTGTATTATTTTCTATGTGTAAGTAACCGCGCATTTATTGTTAAGATGGTTCATGTGTTTAATTTACGCTACGCATTTATAAAATGTTATTGTTAACAATGTTTCACCGCTATTATATGCTTGTATTATACATATAAATCTTCCTCGACAATTACTATATATTTGAATGAAAACCGCCTCAAAATTCGTTACGTAGTTTTAACGATATATTAGGAAGACAGTGGGAGGCGACTTTGTTTTATACTATGTATTGATTTTTTGATGTAATTTTTTCTAAAAGTAACTGAAAACAATTCTGCTATTTAAACAATAGTTCGATCGCAATAGAGGTGTTACAGACACTTTATATTGTTTTCATTGTAATCCAAGTAATGCAGAATTGGTGTCCATGTCTTACAAAAGTGGTAGGTACTTTTACTTATAGTTCAATTCACACTAGGCTCAGTGAAGACACCTTTAGTTCCTATTTAAGTTAATCGCAGCAAGCAGCATACAATTATAGCTGCCGCTAATTAATGTTAACTGCATGTAAAGTTCGCACTATAATGGTATAATTATCTAAATTGCGCAGCAAGGAAATTAACAACCTTCTTGCGTAGTTGTTAATTGCAAATTATGATACATTATTTTTATCGTTTCTGTTTCTGAGGTTGTAGGAGATGTCCTACAACCTCTATAAATCCACTGGGTCCAAATCCAATCCCGTAATACAGGTACAGGTGTTAAATGAAATAAATGAAAATAAATAAATTATATTGTCCAGCAGTGGACAAGTATGGGCTGATGATGATGATGATGAAATAAATTATTAAACATGCTGGTTCGTCACTCTTATACTTAGGAATGAGACTTTACTCACGATATTTTTTACACAGAGTTGTGGAGAGCAGCGTACAGTCGATGATTGTCGAAGCGAAACACAGCTTTTTTTTTAATCCAGCTGGATTCGAAATTGAACACTGAGTTCAAAAAAAACCGGACTGGTCCATGAAAAAATTGCCAACCCAGCCAAATGCCATAAAATCTCAACCACGGCCAGATCATGGGTTGTCACAATTGCCTAAGACAAATTAGTGTTCTCATAGTCGGACGACTACACCTACACATACTACCAGCAAGTTATATACAACATAACTTGCTTTCCCACTCGTAGCGATGCAGGATGATAGAGAGAGCGGTATGCCCTACGAGTAAAGTCTAACTCTGTTATGAGAAGAATGAAATCAGTAAAAAAAATGAAATCAGTCAAGGATAGTGGGAAAGGAAACAACAAATTTATTCTACAATCGTTCGTCTTGGGTCTCGCTCCTTTGTTCCGGATTGTTTTTAATATGTAGGTATAAAGTGAAAGTCTACTATCGAATCTGCATTGTGTGATTTCTACTGCTATAAGTTCTTAAGTATCTACTCTCTAGAACAGGTTTGGGACCACATGTCAATTTGTGACTTTTCGTTTTTCCGTTAGTCTTTCGTTTTCCCGTTAAGAACTTTATGGTAATGCGATATAATGACAGGACGCTTAGCGACTTTTCGCCGCCGCCGCGAACCTTTTGTGATTTACCAACAGTCGTTGCAAGTTACACTTAATATTAAATAAGATGAACTTTCCCATTTAATAAAGGCTAATAAATGCAAGCTCAACACTAGTCAGAATAACACCACGTAACCTGTCTTCGACTGTACCCGGTACAATAAAATGAATGTCATAATTTGCAAAGTTCGCGCACAATAAGCTGCCGCGATACCGCACTTAATGATTATTAATGATCTGAACCAACCTTAAAATCACGCCCTGTTCAACTTCGGAGGAACAAAACCGCTACCATGATAGGTTAAAATGTCGATGTGTATAACATTGTACAGTCGGGCACACAAGTGAATAACATGGTAGGTAAGTTATTATTAATACCAATTATATTTTCTCTTCCTTGTTTTTATACAAACTCTTATTATTTTTCACGTTCGGTAAGACTTGCAGGCATAGTTTAATTACTTAAGTATTTAAGTAATGCCTAAGTATACCCACATACTTACTAGTAAATGACAGAGTAGCTGCCAGTACTGAATTGTTTTCTGAACCAAACTGAGTATGCGGTTTTGTAGATAGCCAACCTACTTACCGAAAAACAAAACAAATGGGTAGAGCAACCAAAGAATCCGCCCGCAAAATGGTTTTTTAGCAAAAATATTTTTCGCTTTTAAGCCGCAGCGCTCAGAAATGCGAAAAAACAATTAAGAAGTTTATTCTGGCGAGTTTATCTCCTATGCTGATGCCTACACCTATGGCCGTGTTCAATCGACATGAAAAATCCATTAGAGTTGTTTGCGCCGGGCGCGGCGGGACGCGGGCAGGACGCGGGCGGGACGCAGGCGGGGCGCAGCGGCTCCAGTGACCGTGCTAAGCGGATCTGTTGCGTCTCTATCGGCCGCATGAGTGCACCGCGCGGCGGCGCGCCGAGCGCTGCATCGCCCGCGGCCGCCCGCCACGCCACCGCCACCGCCACCGCCGCCGCCGACGACCAACACACTTGCCCATATTTTTCATAGCCAGGCCGCAGGCGGATGGAAATAACTTTATCCGCGCGGAAGTAATCATCTTTTTTATTGTGACTGAAACAAATGCGTTTTGACAACTAAGTACCTTTGTAATAACTCGCTCTCTGAGCAATATATCTCAGGTTCCCGTATAAGTTTATATTTCCAGATGTATTTTCGTAATTAAAAGATGTCGTTAACCCGGCTGGAGGAGATAGTGGAGTACAAGTACAAGTAGTCTGCAGAATGGGAGGGTACGTGAAGTGACGTCATTACCGCAATCAAAGCCTGGGCCGGGCGGCTCGCTAACGAAACGTGGAGTACTCTCGATAAAAATTAAAAACACGTGCAAGCCCGAGGAAAGTTTTAATGAGTACAACCAAAGTAACATTGAAGTCTACAGGCTAGGCTATCCTGATCTTTGACAGTAAAGGAACTAGTACACACAGGTCACACTCGTGATCTCTTCTATTTACATTGTCGTGCCGCAATCAGCGGTGGCCCGAGATGTTCCAGCGACTACGACTTAACTGTCATTTTATACTATTTTTTCGAAACTGAAGTTCATAACCAAAATCTACGAGGATGTTTTTTACTTCGGATTTTTTTTCCAGTAGATACTTGTAGTTGATTCCAGGTCACAACAGTCGCCGTCTTTATCAAAATTTAGGAAATTTTCTCTATACGGCGTGTAAAAGGACCCCGAGTAATGGTGCAATGTGGGGAAATTTTCATTTCCACACATTGTCGCCATCATAGTAAAAGCTCAACAATGTTTCTAAGACCATTGCTCGAGGTCCTTTTACACTCTGTATAGATCGATATCTATAGGTGTATACCTACCATGCAAAAGCTAAACGGACATGGCTGTGATAATGTTGACTATTGAATGTGGAATACGGTGCACACACGGCAAGGCATAACAACGGCAGCAAGAGCGATCATAAGAAGAGAAGTACAAAACCAACCTATCCGAATACTCTCGGATAGCAAGTCAGTACTCCAAGCTCTACAAAGTTACAGCACAACATCCAGCCTCATTCAAGAATGTCACCAAACATTAAATGGGGTAGGTATACATAACAACGAAATAACACTCCAGTTGATCCATAGGCAATGACGCAGCAGACGAAATTGCCCGCAGAGGAGCTGAAACTACAGTTATTGGCCCCACACCGATAGTCCCCCTACCGTGGAGCTGACTACAGGCTGTCATAGCAGAAGACACAATTGGACAAACACGGTAAAGTATTATGGCACGACTTAACCACGTGCAGTCATACAAAATTAGCACTACCGCATATAAACAAACAATGGTCTAATAACATTATTAGGCTAAGCAAAAAACGACTACGGCTTGTAGTCGATGTAACAACGGGCCACTCGCTATTAAATAAATATCTTTTTAATTTAGGACTTACAGACAGCCCAATGTGCAAAACATGCATGGAGGCAGAGGAGACAGCGGAACAGATGTTACTGGAGTGCCAGATTGTGGAAAAATACAGGGCGACTCATCTAGGACAACGACAATCCCTGCAGTAGATCATCAAGGACACAAAGAGTTTGTTAAGGTTCCTCGAGGAGCTGAGGTGGTTGGAGTAGCACCAGCCAAATTACGCATTGGACGTCGAGTTGCGGAAACGCCTCGTATCATTTACATCTAAGTATATCTACGGTGCACACACGCGTGATGCAAGTTTTCTACCTTCTTTGGCTTTTTAAGCAACTTCAAAAAAGGAGTCTTTCTCAATTCGACCTAATAAGTACACTTAAGTATATGCTTTTTTATGTTTCTTTGTAGATCGGATTTTGATGGAAAGATGTTATTTCATAAATGTTCAAATGATAAGGAAGTCAGTTTGATGATGGCTAACCAGATAAATCGAGGTGAACTTTAAACAATCGTATGGGCGGGCACTAGTACTGGTTAAAGTCGGATTTTTTATTTTATTTAAAATTATTTGAGACTTGTAGAAGTTTCATACATACGTAATAATATTAGAGGTATGATTTCATTGTTTACATTGAATAGACCGAGCCGAAACTAATAGACTGCAGTGCACGGCATTAGAATCCCAATGTACTCCTGGTGAAGATTGGCGATATAACGTTTTAAGAACGTTAGGGATCCGTGTGAAATTCGCTGATTAACCAATCTTGCCTGTAACTGTCCGAAACCTGGGTCGTTAGGTAGTACTAAATAAAGCTGCATTGTATTTTACAATACAATGTAACCTACCTAGTTTTATAAGTTCGGACACGATGTATATTCCAAAGCTTATCACTGTTAGTATAAATCCTCTTCGTCGGCTATTCTTCACGGGGCCGGGGAAAAAACAACGTATAAATTTTCGGTTATTTGCAAAACAATAGTTGGATGGAAATGGTGCGAGAAAAAGCCGGATGCAAAACGCCATTCATATTAATTAGTATTGCGAGACGAGGCTTTTAGGAAATTAGTGCCGTGATTTCGTGATTCCCCGTAAAATATATTGTTGTAGAAAGTTGACGAAAGGCGTCCCTAACTGCCTACCTAATTCTGTAACTAATAGGTACCTGTCACATCTGTTCTTGTATCAATTTATTAAATTACCTATTAATCTTTTTAGAAAAATCTTTTTTTAATAGGTATGTCAGTAGGTATATGCAAAAAATCATGTGTTGCCAAGTAAATAAAACTTCCGTGATACCATTAATGGTATAATCTAACGGTACCAAAAACACGTTATCACGATCAACAATTTCAGTTTTTCGTATAAACTTCAACAACCGTGAATATCGCTTCTAAAATATAATCATGCTAACACAATTAAAAAAATATTTCTCAGTGGAACTCTACACACCTCGTAGTATCTACGATGGTACTGAAATGTAAGCTATGCCACTTTCGCGGAAAGGCAAAGTAAAGAACACCCAAAGCCGACGTATAGGTTAAACACATGATGTAGGGACATATTATATTAATGTAATAATTAGGTAAAGACGTATACCAGCATCGTAGAAAGTGAAGATCGATTGTCTCTGCACACCCCTCTAGGAGACAGACGTGTCTAATGTTACGTACGTAACGTAGATAGACTATAAAGAAGTCCGCACCCGTCCAAACATTTTATAATTAAATTGACTGAGGCGCCTATGTTTGCGTTTGCGAAGACAGGCTGGTGCGGTGGCCGTTAATTTATTGCCTTGATATGGGTAGGTAGGTACCGCTATACCGCTATGACGTCGGCCATTCTTGGATATGATCAATCATCCTGTCCACTGTTTATCTAGTGATTATGTAGGTAGGAAACCGTGAACAGGTAAATGAAAGTAATCCTTGTCATGATCTTTTTTACTGATGACCGCCCCGCTGTCCCTATCCTCGGTGCCCTCGCGGGGCCGATTAGATGTTATTTATTATTTATTATTATTAACATTTAACTATCCTTACAGGTAAGCCCTAATACAATAGTTAAGAGTAGGTAACATAACAAGATTTAATTACTAATTACGACAAGTACCTAAATAACATATAAAAAATAAAGTTTGATAAACATTTCAGTAGAAAATAAAATCAAACATAATATCGAAAATAAACATAAACAACTTAAAAAACTAATCTAACCATAGCATAATGTATATAAAGTGGCCTTTGTGAATTCACCCAAAGTACAAAAAAATATATCCAAGTGGTCTGCTACACGATTGATCGTGCGCGTCGCCCTTGTGAAGGGAGCCTGCGCCAACAAGTGCGTGCGCGCGCGCGGCTCCGCCAGCAGGCGCGGCCGGCGCCTCCGCCACACGTACCTGTCCGGCACGCACAGACCTACGCACTGCAACACTCCTGGATTGCTTATCACTCCCCTTATCAACTTAAAAATGTAAGAAGCTAGAGCTAATTCCCTTCTACTCTCAAGTTTATTATACCCTACCATTCCCAAAATGAAAAGTGCAGGATACGTAAGAGGATAAAAGGGGTACACTCCGTACATTCGTAGGTATAAAAAGCGAGTGAATTTATTTTGAATTCGCTCCACCATCAGTGCGTACTTCGTCTCATGGGGGCTCCAGATGACTGCGTTACATTCTAGGTGGCTTTACACTATGGCCTCATACAGAGCGCGT
>SJJU01041291.1:0-12514 GCA_012932125.1 Conopomorpha cramerella | reverse complement strand
TGGATTACAGATGCGAAAAAATAAACAGAATTTAGCCCATTGATATGCAAATCTTTACCGAATATCATTGAACATATGTCCCATATTTCAAATAAATAATAAAAAACAACAAAACACTAATACTACGCCGCTACCAATTCGCGATTGTTCATCTAAAAATCAATTTCTGAACCGTACATCGGTGTGTGCTATAAAATTCATTTTGTGACTTACAGTGTTTTACCGGGCGGCCATATTTTACATCGATGCTTTGTTATCGGCCTGACAAAATAACAAAAGAGAAGATTTATGGAATAGACGCTTTTATTTGTGGCCGGTAGATTATGTGCGGGAATTCAGCTTGTTTGGCTAGCTGACGCGGCGTTCCCGATAGATAATGCCTTAATTTTACTACATAGCTTGATATTTCCGGATCCGTTTCAGAAGCTTCAATAAATTTGTCAGTTTTATTTGTTTCACATTGGTATTTTACAGGCAACTGAATAAGATATCATAATGACAACGAAAAAAATCCTAAGAGCTACTCTGTGGTTCAGTGGATAATAGAATACCTACTTGATTCGTGAATACTTGAACGCTCATACGGTGAAGAAAAAACATCGCAAAACTCACACACCATCGGGTATTTGGACCCTACAACGGCGATGGGCTCATCCCATGTCACGTGGGGTTGAATACGCTTGTTGAACTGTGGGCATTCGTTTTACAAGTACTTCTGCCTACGGTGCTTTTGGGTTAAAAGGCGTGAAGTAAAGTATAAAAAAACCTGTAGAGTTAACTGCCCACGACAGTGAATCTAAAGCTAAGGTTTGAGTGCATTTCGAAGTCTGAACAGATCTCGGGTTGTGTTAAAAGATTAGCTGTCCATATTACAAAATAGGCTGACAAAATTGGCCCTCAAAGAGCTAAAGGAACATCAAACAGCCAGGGTTCACATCAAAACTCTTGATTGCTAAAACCAGTCCTGAGGGCACTTCAGAAAATATTTAATTGCGTGATAATTGAAAGCAAAAGCTCCTAAGTCTGGTAATTTAACAATATGCGCATATGGCGAATTTTTTGAAAAATAACAAAAATATATAGGTACCTACTAAGAAATAAAAATTTAAAAACTAACACAAAAAAAGGAAAAAGATAGAATAAAAAATAAAGAACAAGCCAATACTAAATAAGAACTTATACGTACAAAAATAACATTTACATTTCAAAATTATTTACATTAACAAAAGTTTTATACAGGGAGTAACAAAATCTTTAGACTTTAATGAACATGATTAGAACCCTCCAGCGTTTAAAAAAAAATAACCATGTATATCGATAGAAATTTCTCCCATAATTGTTAAATGTTGTCCGTAGATGGAACCTACTAACTTTCCTACTATTAGCGAAATTTTATAAGTTTACTTGTTCGCTCTTCATGGGTCGTTATATCGCTCAATATCAAGGGTCACAAGGCCCATGTTTTTTATAAATAAAGGTTCGGTTTCAAGATCGTATTAGGTATAGTAGAAAGCAGAACACAACCCATAACACAAACAATGATTTTCTGTTGAAACCACGAACTAATAAAGCGAGCTTACCTGCTCCTCCGAAACATGCAAGTATTCCATGAGATTTTTCACGTTATCACGCTTGTTTCATACATTTTTTCAATGCAATTTCTTATATTTCGTAATTATGGTTATTATTTATTTCCTACATATTTGTTTATCTTTGATTTGTTAAAATTATCACTGTCATCAAATGACTGTAATCTTTGGTCCAAATGATCATTCACATGAAAGTAGGTAAGAAATTAAGTCGTCAAATCACGTTCGATTGTCGTTGATATATCAAATCTCAATTTGTTAAAATAGACTGAATATTTACTGAGATTTGGTACGAGCTACAAAATATGCTTCAAGTTAATTACAAAACACAAGCGTTTAAAATGCAAATCTTCGTCATTCACAATCATTTTATGCAAAATAAAATTATTATTAAAAAAGTGGTAAAAGTATAAATTTTAAATAGTAAAAGCTATTACAAAAAAGGCTCTAAAGGTCCACCTTCAGCAGCATTGCATAGGCGTGTTCGTTTGAGCACAGAATCCCCAATCATATGATTAGGGACTCCAAGAATTGTAGCAGTTCGGCTTTGAAAAATTGTAGTACTCGTTCATGGATTTATGCGGAAATGATCCAATACTGCCTCTTCCATAACTGAATCCCGATTGCTTGGTCGCCCTTCGGGCCTATTTCCTCTAAATAAACCGGTGAAGCCTCATAACCATTTTCTGGAAACAGTTGCTGGAACTCACTATAAAGCTCACGTGCTTGCTCAAGGTTTCCATCAGCTGCCTCCACACACATTATCTCGTAATATTCGCTATTGCTGTAGAACGCCATTTTCAATAAGTAAGTACCTTTACGAGCATGAAAATTTCACTATTATTATTCTACCACGAAGTCAAAAGTCATACTGATGCTGTTCGTCATACTGATCTCTACCTACATGCTACTCATTAATCTCCAGTCTATTCGCGACAACGTATGGAATGCGCATACCTTATTTTATTTTCTTAAACTTTATTTTTTTTCAATGGCATTAAATTTTTGTGATTCAATCTATGCTTAGTTTCTGACGTGTGATTGACGGTTACTTGTCACCCATCTACAACCAAAACATGTTGATATGATAAAGTTTTATTGTGAATTTATTGTGATCTTTGTGTGATGCTGCTATGTAGTTCATCAAATGTAAATCAATTACTCGTATAATACAATATTCATAAGTGGATGTCGCTGGTAATCGTCGTGCTTAGGTTAGTATTTCAAAAGTCGTTTCCTTCATTGTTTACTTAAGGGATGGGCGGCGTTTTGTATTGATATCGAAAACAGTAAGTGGTCATGAAATTCGATAAGTAGTTTAATTCCTTTATATGAAAATAGTCTTAATTTCCTCTATGTTGTTCCATTAATAGAGGCTTTCTCTATAGGCCCTTCAATTCCCACTGCAGGACTTGGTTACTCCCTGTATAATCGAACCAGTTTTGGTATAGAATTAAAAAAGATATCACCTTCTTGGCAACTTGCGAGAAAATTGTTAATAATATGAATGGCTCGGTTGGTGGGCGCGTTAGAGGTATGATGGCTTTATGCCCCTTTCATCTGCATACACAAATCAACTAGACAGCAGTTTTCACTACTTTCAACCTGAAGTCAATTTTCGAAACGGTAGAGTACTACCGCATACATACGCTGCGGCATGTTGTGCAGAAATCTGGAGTAGGCACAATCGGTCGCTTGACTTAGCGTCTGTGGACTTCGCTAAAGCCTTCGATTCGATTGAGACGTGGGCAGTGTCTCCAAAGGTGTTAAATTGAACATCTCCACATTGAAGTGCAGCGAAGTCGGGGTAAGAAGACGCCACCATGTCTTGTTCAAGTCCAGGAGCAGAACACCAAGTCAAACTCTTTTGAAGTCCAAATAGAAATTCATTCACCGAGTCTCGAAGAAGTGGTGAGTGACTTTAAAGCAGCTGTTGATGAAACTACAAAAGAAAGATAGGAAGCCCTGTTCCCAGTATGCAACGATAAATATTACACAGTACTTCCCACTACCCAGTGAGTTTGTACATCTAAACTCCTAGTTAAAAGTGACCTAGGAGCAATCATATCTCCAAAGGTTTTGCCCGCCTTTGTTAGGGATCATAGGCGTCAGTTTATGTATGAATGTACTGACAGACTTGCTAGTTAGTATGATGATTTAGGATCAATTGCCGAAAACGAAAACGACATTGACAATTGGCAGTTGTGAAATTTTACTACGGGGTACCAACAGCGGGAGAGCTAGATTTGAACGCGGACTTTCGTGGAGGTACGGTCGGCCAATAAAGTGGTCACTTTAACGCTAATTTTCTGCAACAATACGATATTTCACAATATTTTGTCATTGTGAAAAGAATCCTTAGTAATAGTAATAAGATTGTTATTTCAATAGTGTCACATTTTCCTTTCTTGACTATGTCTACATTTCGTAATACACACGGACGGTTCCATAATGTACACTAATGCAATATGTACTGATCCAAAATGACTACTGCCCCTTACAGTCACTGCCGAATTTGACTACTTTCCAAAAAAACATCTCCGACAAGACCACTTACCTCGATAACCACTTCGTTTAGCTCCGAAGTACAATTGCCATTTGTAATTAAATGAAAAACATGGGTGTTTAAGTACACTACCCATATTACTTTACTATTTTTCTTAATAACAACTTAAAAATTAATTTATTAAAAAAACTAACATAAATTATTCAGTCTTCCTGGAAAAAGTAAATGCGTAGATAAGTCTCGTTTTTGGTATCCGCGCCAAAAAGTTTTGTTTTATTTAGTGAAGCTGATAGCGAAATATTTTTAGAATTTATGTCAAAAATCCACACCCGACATATTGTTGCTCTCTTTTCGATATTTTCGTGAATTATTTGTCAAATTCTATGTCCAGATTCCGCGTATTTTTTTTTTTCATAATAGTTATAAATAGCGAGTAATTCATTTTATAGTTATAATAATGGACACTTTCCTGAGTTTGATCAAGAATAGGGAAAAGTTTGCGTATAAGCGGAGAAGAGTGTAGGTTTCGAAACAGTGTACATTTTGAGAAGGAGTCATTTTCGGAAAGAGTACGACATTTTGAGACATCTGCAACAAGTAAATGACATTTTGATGACATTTCCTGTTGCGCTAAATCAATTATAATTGTTATATTGAGAGACTCAAAAAGTTAACTTTAATGTAACATTCACGTGAGTTTCCACCTTAAACCAGATTGGTGGTAAACCAGATTCTTGGCGCACTGTACGCGTGCATGACGACAAGAATTGGACTACTGGGCTTTGAGTAGGTTACTGAAACCTAGGTAATTTTATTACTTAGTGGCATCCACATAGAGCGATTCCGGTAATATTATTCTTCACATTTTGAGTCAAAGCTTTGGGATATTTGACTGCTTGACGGTTCGCGAAACAGCAAAACTCCGGAAGCATGCTACTAACTTAGACTGACTGTTGAGAAGAATGAGTCTCTAAAACTAAGCTAAGCGCAATTCCCGAGAACAGTTGAACCAATTTTACTAAATATTTTTTTGTTGTCTTCTTTGACGTCGGGAGAAGATTCTCATGAAAGAAAAAAAATGTACTTATAAACATATTTCATGAGGCATTATACTACATCGAAATTAATATTCATAGTTGGCGTCCAATTGGCCTTGTCTCGTAGTGGACGAATATAAGCTGACGGTGATCCATATTTAAGATAAGACCACGTGCTTCGTGTCCTCTAGTAATCTATATATATAAAATAAAGCCGTTTTAGTTACTCCATTTATAACTCAAGAACGGCTGAACCGATTTGGTTGAAAATTGGTGGGGAGATAGCGTAGAACCGGGAGACGGACATAGGATTATTTTTACCCCGATCCTGTTGATCGCATCGCTATATATGTTATAGTTTATATGAAATACTGAAACTACGCGAATGAAATCGCGGGGCGTCCACTAGTGAATAATAAAAAGATTAGTAAACAGTACTGGAATTACTCTAAGCACGATATTAGGAAGCATGCTAATAGCTTACCTGAAATGCACATTAAGTACACAGACGGTCATCCACACACTGAGCGACACCAGTATGACGGTGAAGAGCAGATACTTCCCGAGGAGCGGCACGGCCAATGACGTCGGCGGGATGATCTCCGCCAAGCCGAGTATGAACACAGTCAGCGACACGAGGATGGAAATGCAGAGTGATATCTGGTGACAAATTCAACATTTACTCGACGGAGAGCGTCTGTGGTCCAGTTGGTAAACAGAAGGCTATTTAGAATGCTTGAAAAAGAGATTTTTTAATTCATCTGCGTCTGAGAGCGTCTGTGGTCCAGTTGGTCGGATACTTGCCTAGTAACCGGAAGATCGCTCGTTCGAGTCCGGCTACTGGACGTGTACCAATGGGACTCTTTTTCAGAGCCTATGTACACAACGCAACGCTCGTACGGTGAAGGACAACATCGTGATGAAACCCGAACACCAGAAGGTGTGTGGACCCTATAACGGCGACGGGCTCACCCCCTGTCACGTTGGGTTAAATACGCTTGGTGAACCGTGGGCATTCGCTTGTTAAGCAAATGCCTCTGCCTACCTTACTTTGGGATGAAAAGGTACTCGACATTATAACTCAATAATATTGTTCATCGGGTATATAGGCGCGAATATAATCAAAGAAAAGCTCGAGCTTACCTGTGTTATTTTACTCGACGTTTCGACGCAGTTGCAAGCGTCGTGGTCACGACTGAGCATGATATTCGCGCCTATATACCCGGTGAACAATATTGAGTTATAATATCTGTGCGCGTTTCATTAAAAAAAAAGATCCATGGTCGATTTTATACATCCCATTATAATACAACCCATTTATTTTAAACCAAAAGCTCCACAAATAAAATATTCTTTCTTGTAAAATCTATGGCATAGGCCCAAATTTTGAAATAATTACCAGTAAGCATAGTTTATCCTATCTTGAGTCCAGCAGTAGGCGAATATGGGCTGATTATGATGATGTTTTACACGAACGGTCATTATAGTTTAGAAAAGATATTGGTTTATATTTTCAAACGTTTCAATACTATTATACCACACTCACCTAAATGTTACGCCCTGAATAATATTCATAAAGGTTTGAAAAACACTGTTTGCAATTCGTCGCTGATTTTTTAATTTCCACGTGTCCAAAAATAAACAATCCCACAAAAGTAAAACACGTTATGAAGTAAGAAAGTCTCAGTAGTTCTGCTGACCTTTTCTCCCGAGTCCGACGGAAGGTAGAAGACCAGCACGGTGAGGAAGGTGAGCCCCACACAAGGGATGATCAGGTTCACCGTGTAGAAGAGGGTTTTGCGGCGCATTGTCAGCTTGAATGTTATGTCTGCGGATAAAAGGTAATTATTTTTAGACCCCGCTTTGTATTTATTTTTAGATGACATCTACATATCGTACAATCAAGGACTCAACCACTAACTGTATAGAATATTTGACGAGACGAAGATGAAAACTACCGGGTCATAAAATGTTAATTGTTACTTTAATAAGTGTCATACACTGTGAACTGACGTGGTCTGAAACAAAGTTTGAAAGAGCTGCAAGACCGATATGGTTTGACTGAACGACACACTTACATACATCCGTATTCTGTTACGATACTTAAGTATTTGTGCGCCTGTGGTCCAGTTGGTCGGATTCTTGACTTTTAACCGGGAGGTCGCGGTTTCGAGTCCAGCTACTGGACGTGTACCAATGGGACTCTTTTTACGAGCCTATGTACGCAACGCAATGCTCGCACGGTGAAGAAAAACATCGTGATGAAACCCGCACACCACAAGGTGTGTGAACCCTATAACTCTATAACGGCGATGGGCTCACCCACTGTCACGTTGGGTTAAATACGCTTGGTGAGCCGTGGGCATTTGCTTTAGCAAGTGCCTCTGCCTACCCCGCTTTGGGATTTAAAAGGCGTGAAGTGTATTTTTTTTAAGTATTTCTAAGGGCCTGTGATATTGTAAGATAAAAAATTCCGTGTAATTAAAAGTTTAAAACGGGTATTATAGCGCTAAGATAAACAAAAGATAAGCATTCAACTTACCTTCAACAACAACGACAACGAAGGTAAGCTGAATGCTTATCTTTGCTTCATTTTCGCGCCGTAATACCCGGTTTAAACTTTTACCTCTCACAAGATTCAAAACCGATCCCAGAAACTCGCTTACCGGAAAATGGATCATTGCAACAAGGATAGTATTCCTCATTCCTGGTGGCAGGCACCTCGAGGATGTCCCACTCCACTGACAAGTAGAACTCGCTCAAGTCGATGCCGTACTGCACCAGGGATGAGCCCGGCATTTGATCCATATGTTTCAAATCCACCTGGAACAATGAATGGGTTGGATATTTCTTAGAAGTAAACACATTTGTAAGTGGTAAAACTATTCTTGAATGCTGGTTTCTTCGAGATGTTTTTCTTTATCCTACTGGAATGAACTTATGGCAAAAGTTTAGGCAGAGGACGAATAACTTTAATATGAATGGGTATGTGTGTAAAGCCTTTTTTTACGTGGAAGAATCCTTATGAACACCCCGCCGCTATCGGGACAATGAACGGGGTAGTGTCGGACTCTTACTAACTAAATCCCCACGATGACCTCCGTGTCGCATACTGGGCTGTCCTGGAAGTACCCGAAGGAATTGCGTCAAGACCCACACAACCAATCCATCCAGCTAGCTGAACCTTCACCGACCAAATCGGTGACATCTAGTAGAGTATAAAGTACCAAATAACCAACGTGCTTGTACGACAGTCATGATTGTTTTATTAATGTCAACGAGATAAGATAGATGTGTCAGGATAGTGGCAGGGTAATTTTATGAGAATTTTTATATCTACCGGGGGCAGGCATGTATCAATATGAGGGTTCAGACACAAATAACCTAACAGTATGTATAAACTGTTACTTGAATCCCATACCTGCGCTCCATTATAAGTCCAAGAGCCAAACTTCATGAAGCAAGTCTGCTCGTCGAAGGGGAAATACTCCACGTTGATCTCGCATGAAGACTTGTAGATGGCAGGTGGTTTCCAGTTCACCTCACCGGTGTACTTCAGGGTCGCTTTGGTCATAAGAGTTACCTAAGAGGTAGAAGGATAAAAATGTAATGTATTTACGTTAACCCTCTTTCAAGGACGAACACATGAAGCCCGTAAACAACTGAAGAAGCGACGTGGATCTCACGCGAAGTCTCCGTCTGACATGTAGTTGTTAATGCCTCAGAATGGGGAGAGTTGACAACAAAACAGGGATGGGCAACGATGATTTGTACGTGGTCAAGGAAACGTGTGCTTTGAAAAGAGACAAAAGTTACACCACGCATAACTGTTATTATATTAACCCTTAATCAAACAAAGGCTAGTATATAGCCACTTGACCAACACATACTTTGAACCTTATTGAATGTATTACATACAATATTACTGGAATTATCTGAAGATTTCAGAGAATTTATCAGAGAATAATCACATAAGGTATATAACACTACAGGGCACATGCCTATTTAAACATTAAACAATAATTTCAAATTGTACTTAAAAGCTAGAATGTATGAGAAACATCACCCGGGATTATGTAATGGAGTCGGTAATTAGAATAACAAACGTCGATAGAGTCCGAAATCCACCAGAAACACACCTAACATTGTCTGATTAAGGGTTAAGGAATGAGTATAACAATATCTTGAAGAAGAGAACATCAGCTTACAATTAGATACGAGTACAATACGTCCCTGGTTCGTTGTAAGTTCATTATATTTAATTATTATTACATATAACACGCCGCGATATGTTTAAACATGCTGTCGATACGAAACGTGACATAGCAACCAATCACACCGTATTTGTTCTATTTTGTGTCTAACTTGACGCTCATGCTAGCATCATGAGCGTCAAGTTAGACACGCAGCCCTGGGGCTGCTGAACTCATAAACGATATTCTCCAAGAAAGTAAATAATCAAAATGATGATTATGGTCATGTTCAGGGTTCCTCCAAGTTACTAAATAGGTACCTGCAAACCTTATGGTCTACATTAATTAGCAGCGAGCGTAGTGAAATTAAGCGTTTTGTATTTTCAGTCACTGACTCGAATCAAAGGCTATCGAAATCCAGCGATTGTATTGTAATTAGACTTACAATACGTCCCTGGTTCGTTGTAAGTTCTAACTTCTGTTACTGATACTGATAAGTTCTACTTCTAAGTTGTAACTTCACTGGCTATTACCTTATACGTTCACCTTATACGTTTTACCTATTAAGCATTACTTAAACTCTAGCAGAATACTAGGTTATCATTTCCGAAGGCATCATGGTTATACCACGATATGCCTATTTTAGTAACGTTCATTTCATTTTCATTCTTGACAGCAGACATGCAGCAATTTATTTATGTATCATCATCATCATCAGCTGCATGACGTCCACTACTGGAATAGGGCCTGTATGTATACAACGTGTTAATTAATATCATTGTAACCATTTCACATCGGTATTTCTAGCAAAAACAATGCTACTAACATTTGCGTAGAAAATGGATCTAAAGTGCTAACGAACATTCTTCAATACAGTATACACAAAATTATGTAGAAAGTATGCAGCTTACCTCATAGTTTCCATCCCAGTTATTATACAGTACTATGTCAGGAAGCCACAAGTGTTCTGAAGGCACGTACAGCATCTCCACGCCACCGTACTCCTCAGGGTTCCACGTCAGCTTGTAGTCGAACCATTTCTGGAAAGGCAAAGGATCAATGCTGAATTATCAGCGAGTTTTGGAATAATGTCATTTTGCAAACGAACGTGTATGCGAACCCGCAAAAACATAGAAATCAAACCTACTCTCTAACGACCCCACAGTTGAACTGCTGTAATGAGTTTATAATTTTCTATAATGTTTTATTTATTTCATCATCATCATCAGCCCATTTATTTATTTAGTGACACTTTATTGCACAGAGTTGTACGAAGGCGGACTTAATGCTGAAGCATTTTCCACCTGTCAATGACTCGAAAAGAAAACTCATAGTAAAGATTTCTATGGTATGAGATCCGGCGCGAACGGGTTTTCCTGAGCTTAATTTTTTTTCATTATCTTAAATGCATAATTTCTTCCAACAAGGATCGATCGAATGAAAACATCGTGATGCAACCCGCATACCACAACGTGTGTAAACCCTATTACGGCGATGCACTCATTTTAACACATTTACACGGTGTACTTGTGAATAAACGAGTAGCGTGACGTATCGATACAAATACAGAGTGTTTGTTTTCATACAATGACAGCCATGTTGAAAAAAAAATAAAAATAATGCTGTATTTCTTTGTTTTTTCGGAAAGGAGTTATTTCAACGTCGGACAGAACGCAGTTTGATGATTTACACACCCGATAAATCGGGGGGAACTTTAAAAAATCGTGACGGTGACAAGTAGGTACAGCCGGCCAAGAATCTGCTCTACCACCCTAAGGTTGAAACTCATATGAATGTCATTAAACATGAAGGTTCATTGTTCACATGTCACAATATACCAACTCTACCTTATTGATGTTTTAGTGACACAGGAAGTGTCATCAAAACTGATAGACCATTTTCTTGGCCGACCGTACTGCAAGAAGTTGGTTCTTTTCTCTTTAAAATTGCAATTTAACAAAAATATTTCCAAAAAACCCTCACCTGTTCCACCCACAAGTTAGTGGTCATGACCTGATTCTTCAAGTTCACCTCCATGAGCTGCGACAGTTTCAGCCCCAGTCGGACTGTCAGTATGTCTGACACGTTCATGACGGGTCTTATCAGCCGGTTATAGTTGCTCAGCAGGTCGTCGTAGAGCCGCTTCACGTCCGGGTTGGCTTCTAGGAGACGCACTCCTGGAATTTTCGCAAAACGTATCGCATAGTTAGAACAAAAAAGATCCCAATACGGAACATGCCGATTTTGTAATTTAAGTTTTGTATCTTTTAAGTTAAGGTTCAATTTCATAAAATTACACATTTCGTTTTGTGTCACCTTTGTTCCAACAGTGCGGCAGTTGAATTTTTTTTTCACTATGAACAAGCGTTTGACCACCATCCTGCCCGATGTTAAGCAGCGATGTGGTCTACGATGGAGCACACTTTTTTTTTTCTTTTTTTTAAATATTTGACAACAACACACATATTGCCTTCATTCCCATGTTAAGTAGCTAAAGCACTTGTGTTATCGAAATCAGACAACGATATATATTTACTTAAAAATATATTATTTTTTTCATTTAAATATATACTTAAATAAATGAAACACCCAGACACATCCAACAAGTGCTTAAAAGCTCATCACCTAAGCACCTGTCAGCGGTGGGAATCCACGACCCTACGGAGCAGAGGCAGACATGCTGACCACTACACCAACGGGCCCGTCAAAACTTGTTCATTAGGTACCTCTTCACCCGCTCTTGCACTTGAAGAACTTCACTTAATTTTAATGTTATTTTACTAATAAAAAATAATGTCTGAAATGGAGGTGTATAACTTCTGCCCCCTAGCACAACGCCCAAAGAAATAAGTGACAAGACATATAACACGAAGAGCGTCTGTGGTCCAGTTGGTCGGATACTTGACCTGTAACCGGGAGGTCGCGGGTTCGAGTCCGGCTACTGGACGTGTACCAATGGGACTCTTTTTCAGAGCCTATGTACGCAACGCAACGCTCATACGGTGAAGGATAACATCGTGATGAAACCCGCACACCACAAGGTGTGTGAACCCTAAAACGGCGATGGGCTCCCCCCCTGTCACGTTGGGTTAAATACGCTTGGTGAACCGTGGGCATTTGCTTACTAAGCAAGTGCCTTTGCCTACCCCGCTTTGGGATTAAAAGGTGTGGAGTGTATTTATTTATATA
>SJJU01041281.1:0-10579 GCA_012932125.1 Conopomorpha cramerella | reverse complement strand
CTTCACGCCTTTTAATCCCAAAGCGGGGTAGGCAGAGGCACTTGCTAAAGCAAATGCCCACAGTTCACCAAGCGTATTTAACACAACGTGACAGGGGGTGAGCCCATCGCCGTTATAGGGTTCACACACCTTGTGGTGTGCGGGTTTCATCACGATGTTGTCCTTCACCGTACGAGCGTTGCATTGCGTACATAGGCTCTGAAAGAGTCACATTGGTACACGTCCATTAGCCGGACTCGAACCCGCGACCGTCCGGTTACAAATCAAGTATTCGACCAACTGAACCACAGACGTTCATTTGAGTTTCAACCTTAGGGTAGTAGAGCAGATTCTTGTCCGAGTGTACCTACTTACGGGTCCAAACTGTCACTTTTATTACCATAATTATAAAGAAAAGAAGTTATGACGTCGCTTAAAAATTACAAAAATATCCTCATACCCAGTAAGGGATATGAGAGATTAATATCATGCTATCTGTATCTCGTTTTATTCTAAACGTCAGTTTCAGATTGCAAGTATAGGTTATTTTTGGAATGAGGAAACGAAAAAGATGCATCTACGCCGATTGTTCCGTGTGCGGAGTTTTTTTTTTTAAAGAAAACAACTAAGTAATCCATTTCATCCAAAACATTAACTAGGTACATATTATAGCTAACACATGGAAGTCGTTAAATATTGTTTTGATTATTTATCTCAAATATTTGTAAGTAAGTACGCCTATTAAGGAGTTTTTTATTGGTTTGTGTGAGAGCTTAAAGATACCTAGATTGGTTGGTTCGTATTTGTAAAATATACATACATTTTATTAGGAAAATCTATACCTAATTATTTTAATATCATATAAAACGTTTTATAGTTGGTAGTAAAATTTCAAATATGTAATAAAATACCTCTTTTTTTAAATTCTAAAGTTTATAACTACAAATAATATTACGTAGAGGTAGGATACCCGATATCTCTATGCATCTACTTAAAGTTAGGATATTCTCAAATATCGCCGTTTCCTTCTTTCTTTCCTTTAATTTCTTTTGCATATAAACTACGTAGTTACGGAAAAAAGAATAGTTTTCTTTTTAAGATAAACCTAAGTAAGTCATTACACAGTAAATTGTGTAATAATGATTTTTATTCAGAAAACTAGCTGAGCCGGCAAAAGTTATTTTGTTAATATCCATTATTGACAGCGTTACGCTGCTATTATACCTACATATGTATTGTACATACACACATCAAAAGTGTCTAGGGATCAAGAACATTTTTAGCTCTAAAAAAATCTATTTAATTAAATCAAATCTAATCTTCTGGATTAGTCTCCTACCTAATTCCCCATGCCTGTATCAATGACTTATCACCACATATAGAATAAATTATGAATGAATTCAGTGTTTGTAAAATATATTCTTGAGTGCAATCTTCTAAAATGTACTTGATCCCTAGACACTTTTGATGTGTGTAGCTCGAAAAACAGAAGTAATAATATTGTTCTGCTACACTACATGAAAGATTACTTATGGATGAAAGTCGAGTAACGAAAGAAATATACATGAGTGATGTAAGGTAAGGTGAGTAGAGATTGCCCCAAAAGGACATACACCGACCAGATTGGCGATGTCCTGGACGATGGCGTGAAAAGTACTCGAAATCGGAGATGACGAAAACATATATGAATGTATACTGCGTGTAAAAGGACGAGCAATGGTCTTAGAAACGTTGTTGAGCTCAGCAATATAATATGAACAACTTTTATAATGGCAACAATGCGAGGAACGCAAAAAAAATTGTTCATCTCCATACTAAATAGACATTTTTTTGTGAAAGTAAATTTTGACTGTTTTTTTTTTACATTTCCGCACATCGTGGCCATAGTAAAAGTTGATTATATTGACGAGCCCAACAACGTTTCTAACACCATTGCTCGGGGTCCTTATACATTCTGAACGAAGTGAAAGGGTTTTGTCAGGACCGTGACAAATGGAGATGACGTGCAATCTCTGCCTACACCTCTGGGAAACAGGCGTCTTGTGTATGTATGTACTACGTGAATGAAATCACGGAGCATACTCTAGTATAGCACAGTTAAGTATACAGTAGTGTTTCAGCCAATAGCATTAGCAAACACGCGGTAGATAACGGCAGTTTTGTTTATACCCATCACTTAACATAGTTTGAGCTAGCGTTTCTTGCAGATGACTATTAATCGAGGATCATTATTTTCTGGTGTTTATTCTAGATAAAGTCTGAAACAAAGTATTTTATGCTATCTCTTCCATACACAATAATAAAAGATACTATATGTACTTACATTGTTTCATACAGGTGGTAGGAAAAGTATTAAATGGTCACTTGAAACATTGAAATCATTACATAGTATAAAACAAAGTCGTCTCCTGCTGTCTGATCCTGTGTAGGTATGCTTAGCCCTAAAACTACTCAATGGATTTTGATGCGGTTTTACGAGGATTTATACGTTTAATACTTACATATAATAGTAGGGAAACACTGTTTATAATGTAGGTATATTGGCAAAACAACATTTGCCGGGTCAAATATAAACTATTTGACCCGGCAAATGTATAAAACAATGTCGCCCCCGCTGTCTGTCCCTATGTACGCTTAGAACTTTAGAAATATGCAACGGAATTTGATATATCTTTCTTTAGTAGATAAGAGTGATTCCTGAGGAAGGTATAATGCATATAATAAAAGACCCCGAGTCGACCCCGAATGGTATCCGGAGAAAAAAAAACAATTCCCTGCATTGTCGCCATAGTACAAGTTGTTCGTATTGACAAGTCACTTCTCGGGGTTCTTTTACCCGCAGCACAGATAACATAATACTAGTAATAGCAGAGAAACACTGTTAATAATGTATGTTGGCAAAACAACGTTTACAGGGTCAGCTAGGTGTTGAGATACGTCTCATGTAGAGTTAACCAATACCTTTTTGTTCTTGTAAATATCACCGAAAACAGTCAAGTCAGGTAGACCATTTTATTGACCGACTCTATCTACCCTCACAACCGCTACCTATTTTTTAAATCATCATCATGATGATCCACATGACGTCCACTGGGAATCCTTTAATGGAAACCGTTGGAGGAGGGCCTCCCCATTCTATGATTAATTGGGAGGAAATGTGAATAATCTGCACGCATGGCAGGCGGATTGGCGATCGCAATGGTGCTGTGGTTTAACTCACAGAGAGCGCTGTTGCCCGGCCCCTCGGGAGTTCTCTCGTGTGAATCGCCGCGACTCTGGAAAAGTTGGGCTATCTATTTGTTATATACCTCCTCCAGGCTACTGTCGCCTTATAATAACAATACGTATCACATAGTCAAAGTCTCATTAAAATGTGATTTAATGGCGGGCCATCCCATTTCTATTCTGCGTGGAGTATATCACGGGAATAACAAATTGATCAAATAGGGCTCCTCTCCTCACTCACACTACAGCATTTCATCAGAAACACATTATTACACTAATTTCACCACATCAACACAATAATAGCAGCAAAAACTTATTTAGAAAATGAGTATGAAGCCATCGTTTTCCGCGCAAAAGCCTTTGTAGTTTCTTTGAAGGTTTTCACTAAGAAAGATACAATAAGATTTTTTAAAACTATTAATTACAACGCATTTCTTTAAATAAATTGCTAGGCAGTATATAAATGAAACAAACACAACATAGTTAAATGGTTCTATTCCGCTTGTTATCAGCCTCCCTATTATTCTCGTAACCATCGTAAATTACACTTAAATCTAGAGCAAGTAAACAGTTTTGATTAGGTATGTAGACTAAATTATTATAACGCCGATCTATTTACAACAGTATTTCCCAAACTGGGCGATAACGCTTCTTTTGGTGGGCAGTGCAGATCTAAAGGTCGACGCGGTACGAGACTTAGAAAAAAATATCTATCTCCGCTAATACAACTAACTAAATTGTATTTTGATTGGAGTCATAGTGCTTTTATTAGTAGGCCAAATAATGAGGGGTGCTAAAAAACAATTCAGTTTCAAAGTGAGCAGTAGACAAAATAACTTTTAGAGACTCTGGTCTATAAGTATCTACGATGGATGTTGAACTTTATCCATCGAGATCATAAAACGTTCTGAAAACATTTATTATGATGTATCTATTGTAAAACATAATAGAAAACGTAATACCAAAGTGGATTACCACAATGTTTAGTACCTATGGCTTTTGTTTATCTAAAAATGTTTACCATACATGCGTAGGTACAGTAAACTTTCATTTATAGTCTGAGACCATCATATTTCTTTGTATACGCTTTTGATAATATTTTTATAGGTAAACCGAACTACAGAAAATAATGAGGGCATCATTATTATTTTATTATTATAGGTAATGCACAGGGTCGAGCATTCAGCGATGACGGATTGCTGATTATAGAAAACTGGTAAGGTATCGATTAAAGGTATACTTAGGTACTTAACACATACCTACATTAGGTGAACTTGAACTAAAGTTCGCTAGGTTCATGTCTATTATCTTTATTAACCTACTAGTAGACTCGGTAGACGTTGTCCTGTCTTAACCATTAATATGGTGGCCTGTGCCCCGCAGTGTATGTTGCATGTCATTTTTTCTTTCATAAGAACCTTCTGCTGTCATTAGTGAGCACAACAAAAGAAGAATTAGCGAAATCGGTCCACCCGTTCCGGAGTTATGGAATGACAACGAAAAGTGATTTTAATATTATTATAGACTAGCTGTACCGCGCGGTGTTACTCGAGTTTTTCTGTTCCCGTGGGAATTTGGGGATAAAATATAGTCTATGTTACTCGAGAATAATGTAACTTTCCAACAGTGAAAGATTTTTTCATATGTGTCCAGTAGTTTCAGAGCCTATTCAATTCAAACCAACAAACCTTTCCTCTTTATAGTATTGGTATAGAGGTATAGATGTATCAGTGGCGTGCACTGGCTTTTACCACAAGGTAGGCAGTAATCCCCAAGGATTGACACCTATGTATTGACTTGTCTTCACGAAATATAGGTACCTACATATCTACTCAACCACAAAACACAGGACCTTTGTTAGCCTGTTAAGTCTGTACAACAAAAATATATAGCAATAACTTTTATTACTAGGCCGGGTAGCCATAATACTAAGGTAGGCAGTGTCTTTTTGCCTATAAATGTGCACGCCACTGAGATGTATAACGATGGCCGCTTGCAGGCGAGCTACACTGTACTACAATAGGCACGTATAAGCACGCCTGAACTAAAGGTCAACCTTCTATGTTTGCTGTTTGAAACTGCACTTGGATACAGGAAATTCAATTTCGAATTTATATTGGGTTAACCGTAAACATGTTGGCCTCTTAAGACCTATTAACCTATACCTTTATGAATTCAATGGTATTTCATTTCAAAAAGAAAGTTAACTAGAATGAATTTTTCGTAAGGATTTAGCTCACGTATGTTTTTTTCTGTCTATGGAGTTTATCGATACATCCTATAGAGCTATTTCAGTATTAATGTAATTCGACCACTGAGCCTAAATGTCCTCATCTTAAGGTTTAGTTTTCAACAGTCAAACCAAACCTAGTCTTTACTTAACATAGCCGTGTTTAACTTTATCGCTAACTACTTAGTTTACGGTTGAAACAATGTGAATTTAATGTCTACCTACGGCTCGGAATTCTTTAATCGACTTATTCGCTTACGCAATGTTTATTTTGTCTTGAATGCAGCATTATTGTAGAATTCTAAACGTATATTATTTTCTTACGGAGAATAGAAACAGTATCCAGTGCATTCAGCAGTAAGTTCACCCTATTACCCCAGACCCACCGACATGGCCTGTAAATTAATAAAGAATTGTTACGAAATATCATGTTACTTACCCATTATTATCCCTGTTCTCAATAGAGTGGTTAGAGGTGCGAGGCACCAGCGGCCGATACGTAGACCGGGTCATTTTCTTCTGCCGCAATCACTTAACTATTATCTAAAGCGAAACTTTGGCACGACACTTTCAATCAGACTATTGCTTTGTTTATCACATAAACCCGTTAATTGAGCAAACACACCGCACACCAGTCCTCGCGACGCACAAGTGACTTATCATATTCGTGGTGTCGAGTGGCCAGATAACACGGTGTAACTAAATATCGAGGACTATAAACGTTCGATACAAACGTAAAGTGCAATTGTTGTAATCATATCACGGAGCGTAGAGCCGGCTCCTCTTTGTATCGGCGATCAATAGACGTGTTGGGGTTCAAGCCCCGCCCCCAAGTACCGAGATTCGGCGACGCGCACGCCATCTGTGGTGGGGTGCGCGAACTGCGACGTCTGATGCTTCGTCCACAATATTAAACTCGCGAAGACTGCCAGTGGGTTTATTCTATCGATTCGTATGTGAAGAACAACATTTGGTCGGTATAAATTAAAAATATATTGTGTTTTGTACTTACTAGGGCTTATAAAAATAATTTTATCTAAGTGCATGCGCGAGTAAGTTATAATGTTTTCTTTGTTTCTGTTTCTTTCGGGGCGGTGTCTTCTAATGCTTTGGGGTTACTATCTGACGTGTCGGTTTGCTCTTCCTTATTCTTATTCTGCTGTTCCTCTTCGTATTCTTTGACGAACTTGTCCAACTCCTCGTCAGCGTTCATTAGCTCTTCTTCTGTGAGGTTGAGGTCGGGGAATCTCTCCTGAAGAAAATCAGAATTTTGCAGTTCAGTTGGATGCGCTAACTAAAATAAGATTTCGTACGATTAGGGTTTCCCCACTATTATGATTACCCAATTATGCTGATTATGATAGTGATAACTATTAGACAATGGCGTGCACTGGATTTTACGACAAGGTAAGGCATAATCTCAAGGATTGTCACCTAGGTTACTCTGTTTTTACGAATAAAAATCCTTCCTTCGTTAGCCTATGTCGTGAGTACAACAACAAAAAGATCTAGCAATAACTATTATTAGGTCGGGTAGCCAAAATACTAAGGTAGGCAGTGTCTCTTTGCCTATATGGTGCGCACGCACTGTATTAGGTAAATACGTGTAACAAATTAAACATCGATATCGTGCGTCTACGATGTATAAACCTAGTTATTTTTGTCTCATAATATCAGCCCACTGACGTCCACTGCTGGACATAGGGCTTCCTTAGGGCGCGCCACGAATATCGTCCTTGGACCTCGCTCTTGAAAGATTTTTTCATATGGGTCCATTAATTTTGAAACCTATTAACTATAAACTAACTAAACAAACAGTCAAATCTTTCGTCTTCTTAATAATAATGTGGATAAAATAGGCCAGGCCAATATTTAATTAGTTTTTTCGTGCATACCTACGAAGTATTGAATATTCATTATGAACGTATTATCTAATAATAGTAATAATGTTGTATGGTCAAGTTTAACGATAGGTATTTAATTAGTTAAGTGCTACCTACTTCGAAGTATTAATTCTACAAATATTGACATCTATGCGAAGAAGATCAATGAAGGACAAATGTCTACTAATCTATTTAGTACGTACTAGCCGTGATGCGCGGTTTTACTCAAGTTTTACATCGTTTTCAAACACTCCTTCATTTTAGCGTACCTACTCTCCTTTTCAAGGTCTACGTCTTTTCACATCGTCATAGTACGGTGCTTGCTTGTACGGTGAAGGATAAGAAAGCATTGTGATGACACCGGCATACCACAAAGTTTATGAAACCTATACTTATACCTATATAGGCTCTGAAAAGTGATATATAAAAAATATTTACTGCAATTTGTCGTATTCGAACCCACAACTTGATTGTTACTGAAATGCTTCTACGTTCTACATATCACACAGTTAGAGCAAAAAGGACCTGATAACGAAATGCCGATTTTTGTATTAGTTTTTGTTCTTTTATGTTAAGGTTCAATTTCATAAAATGACACATTTTATTTTGGGTCACTTTTGTTCTAACTGTGCGATATATCAAACATTTCTAACGATACTGAACAACACGCGAGCATTGTATGTAGGTACAATACTTACATGCACATGAAAAACAAAACAAACGGCTTCGCTACTGAACTGTTTATATTATTCACTTAAGTCTGCTACTAACTCCATGAGTAAATAAACGCAGGTAGCTATTATGCATGACCCATATCTAGCTACTATTCGTTCTAAAGAGTAACGTTAAAATTTGTTACTCTTCCTTTTAGATGTTTAGACAATTTACGTGGTGTAAAAAGGACCAAACGATGGAATCGTTTGGCTCATGAATGCTGCAAGTATTTTCTTTAAGATCTCTCGATAACCACAGCGGTATTTCTCCCTATCTAAGACCAATAACAACTAGGATTGCAATCCTAAACTGCCGTTTAGAATAAAACGAAACAACGAAATGAAAAACATGCAGGAGTGAAAGAGTAAGAAACATTTTCTGTCCCCTACTGCGTATCAGGGTAAATTTGGTTCTAAACTGTCAAATTACTAGTAAAAGTGACAGTTTGGTTCAGAAGTACATCATTTTCCATACATTTCGGTGGAAAAGAGACAGACAAGCATGCAAGTCTATTTGTGTTTGATCTTCTTTGACTCGAGTGATTTTTAAATTGTGTGCAAACTTTTTAGAGCCACGCCAAAAGAATCTTGTGGCTGTAACTCTTTGGTAGGTACGTAACAAGTTTTTTTTATACCTGCATCTCCTTAATAGTGTTCTTGATGGCGTCCTGCTGAGCCCTCAGCCGTCGCGGCAGCGTGAACACCGAGTGGAACAGACGCAGCATGACCCACCCGACCGCAGTCAGCATCCCGTACGTCAGCATAGCTTTCCCCATCGCCCAAAAGTCCACGTTCACTTGCTGATGTTTCATTTCGAAAAAAGAACTGGTTTCTTTTTTTTTAAGAAGATTTTATGCGGTCTCTTTTTATTCTTTTTTTTTTGTGATGTTTCCGCATGAAGGTTGTTAAGTGTTGTGTGTCAAGTGTAGGGCGAGTGAGGCGGCGGCGGCATTCGGTGAAAATAATTGATGTCTGGCCAGTGGTCGATAACCAGAGGGACGGCTGAATAGTGTGTCAACTTGATAGTAATATGAACGGAAAATAAAAATAATACACACCATGCGTCTGGTATTACAATATCTTCATTCATAATTATTCAATTTGTTGTTTAAATCTCTACAGTCACGATTTAGTATAGTTACTTATTTATTTATTGTACAATATGGAAAACGATAAATAAATATTTTTTTAAACAAAGGTAACAAAGAAAATTACGCTACTAATCATCTCCGACTAACTAAAACTCTACAAACAGATGGAAGGAAACATACGTGTACTGTGCAACTCATAGAACGGGCACTATCGTTTGTTTGAAGTACGGACAAAAGTGTCATACGTGGTGGCATAAAATGTTGTCCGCCCCTGACCAGAATCAATAAATCAATGATTGTCAAAGGACACGTGTATAAAGCATAACAGGCTAATGTCTTTCTACAACGACACTGGAACGTGTGAAATTAGGAATGTGCACCAGCCGCGCGACCGCTATAGAGTAACTATAGATAGATACAACCCCCATTTTACAGTTTTATTCGATAACTTTCGTAAGAATGGACAGATAAAGATTTTTAGACTCCATGACGAAGGAGTTCTTTAGCTGTTCGATGTCTATTTATACAGGGCCCCGTACCTCAAAACTTAGATAGATAGATAGACATTTATTTAGTTCACATGAAACACGAGATACACAATGAAACATAACAACAAATAAAATAACAATAGGACATGAGTATTATACTGTGTGCCGTGCTTCACGCGAAGAAAATAGGTTTCGACTCGGGTTAATGTCACAGTTACCTGCGACGCTGATATTCTGTCGACACCCAAGAGATGACAGAATGGCGCAACCATCACTATTTCATGTGGTACTTAGCAGTGGCGTGCACACCATATAGGCAAAAAGACACTGCCTACCTTAGTATTTTGACTACCCGACCTAATAATAAAGTTATTGCTGCATCTTTCTTTTGTTGTACTCACGACATAGGCTAACGAAGGTCCTGTGTTTTCTGGGTGAGTAGATATGTAGGTATGTAGGTATACCTATATTTCGTAAAGGCAAGTTACCTATCCACAGGTGTCAATCGTCGGGGATAACTGCCTACCTTGTCGTAAAAGCCAGTGCACGCCACTGGTGCTTAGCATTGTCACTTACCTACAGTAAAAAAATTAACGTAGATTACGTCTTTAAATATGAGTGTCACAAGATTGTAATGAATAGACGCCGCAATATACAACGCCCAAATGTAAACAGTTCGGTAGGTTTCGTGGTACGCGGTTAATTATACTTAGATGTAAGCTATGACGATGTGAAAAGATGCCACTTTTTTCCCGGTTTATCTGGCCAGTAAAAGAAATTAATTACGAAGCGGGGACGTTTACTTTTGTTTAAAAAATCATAAATTACTTTCATCAAGCTTTGTGTTATGCTAAAAATAAAAACACTTCACGCCTTTTAATTCCAAAGCGGGGTAGGCAGACTGTATGTAATAGCACTTGTAGCGATGAAGAAATAAACTATTTGATTTGCGGGCCAGACCTCTAGTAGC
>SJJU01041280.1:0-13727 GCA_012932125.1 Conopomorpha cramerella | reverse complement strand
TGTTGTCCTCCAGCCACATATGAAGAGGACCCTATACCTGCTGCTATCATAAACTTTTAAATACGTTCAATATTGACTATACAGTATGTATTGTACTGTGAAGAACAAAGATAATGCTACTAAATAACTCTTTCCCGGACAGTAAACGCATATAGGCGTCATAACAATAAAACATCTATTGTGTCTATTTTACTGTCTGCCAATGTGTTAAGTAGCAAATTGGAGCAAAGCTTGAGCACCACAACAAGAAAAAATTATTACTTACATGTCCTTCATAAGACTCATGATGGATTCCTGTGGGTCTTTAGTTTTGTCATTATCAGACTTGAATCTGTTGTTCCTTTCATCATCAAACTTCCGTTCAATTTCAGTCATGTGAGACCAGTTTCGATTTGGCAGGGCTTTGGCTAAGTATACAAGGACCATATCTGGAAAAAGACCAAGAAATATACTAGTAGTTATACTGAAATAATTGTAATAATTATTGGCAGAGAAGTTGCTAAGTAAGTAGCAGACAAGGCACACATTATATTGATGTAAAAGATGTATTGAGGAATCTTTACATATTACAACACAAGTTGTATCAATCTCAATACGGTTTTGGTTCTCCTTTGGACTAAAAATTAATACAGACATTAACTTAGCTTAGTATCAATAAGCTTGATTGGAACCAATCAATCAATAAATCAACTTTATTAGAAACTAGCTGACGTGGCAAACATTGTTTTGCCAATATATATTATTATTATTAACTGTTTCTCTGCTATTATATGCATGAATTATACATATAACCATTCCTGAAGAATCACACTTATTCAAGATTACCGCATCAATCCATTGCATAATTTTAAAGATCTAAGTATACCTAGGGACAGACAGCAGGAGGTGACTTTGTTTTATAATAATAAATAAACTTCACACCTTTTAATCCCAAAGTGGGGTAGGCAGAGGCACTTGCTAAGAAAGTGCCCACGGTTCACCAAGCATATTTTAACCCAACGTGACAGGGGGTGAGCTCATCGCCGTTATAGGGTTCACACACCTTGTGGTGTGCGGGTTTCATCACGATGTTTTATACTATGTATTGATCAGTATTACCACAGTCTCCTTTTACAAAAGTAAGTATGTTCCATTATACACAGAACTTCATCCCCATCTGCCAGAGGGTTAGGTTAGGTAGGTGAAGACAATGCCCAATATTCCATACTAAAATTTCTATATCTTAGTTACCTGTCTTTTGTTTCCAATAACTTTTCTCAATGTCAATGGGTTCCAGTAGGTTGTTGATTGTGAGCACATAGTCCTTGTTCTCAAGATTTTGCACCTGAAGCTCCATAGAGTTCTCAGTGAGGTTCAGATTGATCTGCTCTTTCGTGATATTCTGAACATTTTTGAGTGTAACAATGACTTTGACATGCTTGTCTGTTTGACCCCAACCTGAAATTTAAAAATGTTATATTGTAAAATTACTATGGAAACTTATGGGAGATTGATGGATGGTACCTCCTTGTGTGTCCTGCAAATGAACAACACAAAGAACCTATCTATGGTCCCAACAATCCATGCAAGAGATCATCAAGGACATAAGGCTTTGTTGTGGTTCTTTGTGGAGCTGCAACCCTACGGAATAGAGGCAGACATGCTGACCCCTACACCAACAGGCCCGTCAATATATTTATATTTTTAGAAAATGGATCAACTTCAGCCTGTTCTAGTTGCCCGTAACATTTTTTTAAGTTCCCCTCGATAAATCCTGACTACCTCATTATGGGACCACCATTGATGTATCTTCTTTCCAACAACAAAAAAAGAATCGTCAAAATCAGTGCACGAAATGCAAGTTATCAGTGAACAAACATAAAAAAACTTGATTATGGTTGAATACTCCTCTTTCTTAAGTCTCTTAAAAATGATTTGGATAATATGGAGTATTAACTATCAAAACAAGATTTCATTGGTTTAATTAGGTGAAACAAAAGGTCATCTTAGTATTGTATGTTATTACGAATAGGTAGGTAGGCACATACCATATCCATTAAGTTTCACTTGATATCTCTTATCTGGTCTTTGTGAGGAACCAGCTGCTGTGGTACTGGCAATTGGTGTTGGACATGCCTTCTTGTCGTTCTGAACTTCATTTAGTTTGATAAGTTCTGTCTCAAATTTGCGAATTTCCAATGAAAGAATATCCTTTACTTTTTTTCGAGTGGCTTGTTCCAGCAGCTTCTTCAGTTCAGCTACATCTTCTTGTAACTGAAAGCACAATTAATTTGGACGTTGGCATGTGGAGGTAATTACGACGAGACAAGTAGATAAGTATAAATATTTCGGATTGTAATGTAACTAACTGCCGGCAACTGACTTACCTCCTTTATTTTCACTTCCGACATGTTGTTCAAATAGGGTTTACCAGACAGACCAAGTGGTTAGCAAAATCTCTTCAGAATTTACTAAATTTTAACCTGCTTAATAACGTGTTATTTTCTAAGCTTTATAACCAAGTTTCTAGAAGAAACCATCAAATCTGCCTGCTGTAGTAGCAAAATTCTTACAAACACGAACACAATACGCACACACATACACAGACAGCAAGGGCCACAGACTATAAAGTGACATAACGAGTGACAGCTTGCGGATTAGTCAACATTAGCGCCTCCTGCAAATTGTTCCTAGTAGTAGTAGATTTATTTTATTCACATATTGCCGTCGCTGTTTCTATCACAAATCGTCAGGCAGGCTGTGATGTTAAACACAAAAATAGGGATCTCAATCTTTCAAATGAACGTCATATAAAATCTCCCTACAATTTCAGACAATACACCGATTCATGATTAGGAACAACGTCAGACCGAACATAATTAATCTTGCAAACAGCGTGGGACAGTCTTCCTTTTCTCCTTTCTATTTAACCGAATTCAAAAATAAAGGAGGAGGTTCTCAAATCGACCGTATAATATATGCTTTTTTTATGTTTGTTCGCGGATAATTTCGTCGTTTATGAACCGATTTTGAAAATTCTTTTTGCATTCGACAGGGTTTACTTTCAAGATGGTCCCATTAAAATTGTATCTAAATTGATTCAGTACTTTAGATTTTATCCCAACTAACAGAATAAGAACCTATCATCTAGATATCATTACCAAGCAATGTCGCATTGTAGGTACTATGATTTATCCATAGTGTTGAACATGCATTACAAAAACAAAAAGTAAAAATAAAAGTCTTAATTTTTTTTTCTTCTTCTGTTCTCCTTGAGCATCCTTGTTCGGTCGACCCATCACTCAAAATCGTAAAATAAAATAGTTTTAACAAAAAAAGAACCGACTTCAACCCGTAAACTAAAAATTAAAAAATAAACTTACTTCTTACAAAATAATACGTATTTTCATTTAAGTTGTTTAATAAAAATACCTAATTAAATAATTATTTTTAAAATATTGAAGTCGGCAATTCGTTCGAAAGTCATACCGATATTATTTCGGTATACAACCGTTACGCCTCTTTTTGTTACGATAAACCATACCGCTATTTCGCGAAACGGTATAATTTTATACCTTAACCGTATCGCGTTGTGCCTCGCGCTACCGGTATGTAACCGTACCGATATTTTAGAAAACCCTTATTTTTAGGTTATCCGGTCCCTGCTGCTGACTTGAACTCAGTAACATCTACAGGACTACTAGAACAGTAGATTCTACCTTCGAAAATAAAAGGGATTTTCGGATAGATCTCATATGGATTCAGATTGTACAATCTCAGTGTGAATTTTCACTTAACTACACATAAGTGGGCTTTACAATCTGAAGACTAAACTCCAGAAATTTAACGTCCCTCCCAAGTTTTATGAGATAATTTGTTTTTTTTCCCGTTTTATGGAAACCTCAAATTGCAAGCAATTTAATATTTTTATGTAAAACCCTGTAGTACGCAGTAAGAGTAGGAACTCTTTCACTCCCGTTTGTTTCTCATATTTTTGTCACGTTTTATCCTAAAAGTCAGTTTGAGATAGCAAGTTGGGTTTGGTCTGTGGGAACAACTATAAGGTAGCGCTAGATGTCTGTTTTTAATCTTCATACCCGCAGACCAAAATTGCAATCCGAAATGGGCACAGACCTAGAAGGAAATGGGGAATTTTCTTTGACGTTTTGTCGAAACGTCGAACTGTCAAACTTTGTTTGGAAAGTATGACAGTAATGACAGTTAAAATATGTACCTATGTAAAATATGCCCGAAAATACTACGACGTTTTTCTCTTAATTATAGAAGATGGCGCTAGCTGTAGGAGCTGTAGCTTAGGGGGACAAAATATTATGTCAACGAAATTACTAACTTCAAGCAGTCAGTATTGAAGGCGACAGTATTTTTTTTATTGTTTGTCTACATGTAACAAAAGTGTCTGTCTGAAGTCAAACAAGTAACTCATCCAAATAATAAAAAACGTACTAAAATATAACGCGTTATACGCAGTGCTCGCTCACATCAGTGAGCTCTACCATTTTGCAAAAAAACCTCGGGATATAATTTAAACAATATCATCTGGAGCATTTCACTAACGGTCACATGCCTCCTACATAGAGTTGGGCAGGCAATGAGTTTTCACCCGATTAAACCCATCGGTTTAAATGGGTTTTAACTACTGATTGACGTCCGTCCGACATACCTAAGCCAAATACATAATAAAAACAGCAAGGGGCCTTTTTTACATCCGTATTTCGCGTCTGAGATGCTGTTTTACATTTTAATATCTTTTTCAAGTAATATATGACTGAAAATTATGATATAAATGTGTATTTCTGATGAGGATTGAAAATTTAAAAAATCGGTATTTTTTAATTGGGGTCTTAGGAGTTTGGAAATTTCGTCAATCTTACTAATATTATAAATGGGAAAGTGAGTTTGTTTGTTTGTTCCGCTTTCACGCCGTAACTACTGAACCGATTGATATTCCCGAGGGAAAACAAAAACATTCCTTTATACCGCAATATCCGAAGTCCTTGCGGGCGAAGCTGCGGGCGGAAAGCTACATAGTTGTAAATAAAACTAACCACATAATGTTGGAACATTTATTATTGAACTTCAAATTGGTTAACATGATACACAATATCGAGGTAGATGAAGGTAGTAATAATAGTTTAGTTCTTGCGGTGGGCTCGGTTGCGACGCATGTTGGTGTGGCACTGCGGGCAGTACCACTTGCCCTTGGGCGGAGCTGTGATGCCCACGCACGGGTAGTGGAACCATTCGTAAGGACACTGGAACATCACAAATATAATTATTTATTTGTTAAAAAGGCACGATTGTAAGTACATGCAAGTAGAAATTGGATGCCGGTTTGCAAAACATTGGTACCTATTTAATGAGAGCAATGGTCTTAGAAAAGAAAAATGTTGACGATCTCAACAAGTGCCCGTATAAATGAACTACTATGGTGACAATGCTGGGAAAAGAATAATAAAAATGGTTCCAATTAGTAAGCGCCATCTAATCATCCTTCACTAACATAAACCACGAAGGCCCTGAAAATTATTTTATATTTGAACTTGAACTTACATCTTGGTTGTCGCAGGCGACCATATCCCCGTAAGACACTTGGTTGCAGATGCAGTACCGTGGCTCGTTGGGGTCGTATGTCCATTCTTCTTCCATTGGCTCTTCTATGGCTACGTTGCTTACTACTGTGTTCATCCTAAATTAAAAAGATAGTTTAGTACTGGAAGGAAACATAAGATTCATGGTGCTATTTCGAAATTGGCTGCATAACTGGGCCCCATTACCTAGCGGTAGTTGCAGCAAGCTTCGGAATAGCACCTTAACTTCGCACTCGGCAGCCGATTTACGAAAAATGTACAATGAGTAATGAAGGAACGCTCCCAATCATTGTACCTAATGACTTTTTAATACAGCTTCTTTCTACATTTATGTTCCTAGATAAGTAAAATGATCATGTTAATCATACCCCTGGACGTTTAAACGAAATTTATTTCATGTGCAGAGAGTCAGAGAGCAGAAATATTAGCGAAATAATTTTAATCATATCTATTGAGAACCAGAGACAGCACAGAAAAAATCTCCCAAACTCAGTAAGACCCACCGCCGACGACCGACTTTGTGTCGTACGCTAACATTTCTCCATAGTAATATAACAGATTTTATAAATCTGAGCGACCTACAAAAAGTCGGTCAGTCAAGAAAGAAGTGGACAAGACAAAGCGATAGACTAAAGCATTATGCCGTAGACAGGAATCGATTATTCTAAACAGGTAACTCACACGACAGTGGGCGACGCTGAGCGGCTGGCGACGGCCGGCGGGTGAGCCGCCACCGACGACGACGACGCCGCGCTGCTGTAACTTGTTTTCCTGAAGTGGGCAACAGGTAAAATTTACAAAAAAAACTAATAAATCATTATATGACATTGGCCACGGGTGGGCAATTTTGATTTATTTTCTCGCATATACATGAGTGCAATAAATAAATAAGTCTCGATAAAACTTGAGCGGTTTTGGCTAAATTTGGTGTTGATTTATTCGTGGAAGACCAGGGAAGGTGCAAAAGATGTATTTCTTCCTACACACGAGGTACAAATTCTTCTACTTCCTACGACAAAACAAATGTTTACCGGAATAGTTAGTAACCAATTTGAGGACCGTTTGGTATGCGGAAAGCAACAAACCAGGACAACTAAAATTAAGAAAAATGCCTCTCTAAGCGATAGTAGTGGGTTGAATTTTTGTTGTAAAAACCTAAAGTTAGGTATATTTTATAAGATACGGCAGGTGAAATATCAAATACCTAAGTAGGTATGACTAAATATACTCACTTTTGTTTGTTGTGGCGTTTGTTCGAAGACGAATGTCCGTGCGAAGTGGTGTGGTGCCCGTGTACACTCGAGCTCTGGCTGTGGCTCGAAGATATACCGTGACCTAAAGGGAAGGAATAGGAACAAAGTAATATTAAATGGTTTTGACCAAGGATTTTCTGCGCGTGAGTGCTGAATTAATGTAATTTCTGTCTTTCCCCGTTTCTTGGTTGGTTTTAAGTGCTTTGTTTATGATGTTGCTTTATTATTGAACCTAATAATATGGATCAATAAATATGAAACAAGACTCGATTGGCTTCAATTGGGTAGCAATGGATACAGCCACGTGCCAATAGAATGTTGTAACATGTACACTCAAGACATTTTACGCACTATTTGCTGATAAATTTAAAAGTGGGTAGATGAAATCGTCATACCATGATCATGATGCAAAGCATGATGTGTGAGTTCAGATCCGGAGACAGCCTCGTAGGATGCTTTCAGTGCTGCTGTGCGACGGCCCTGTTGCATCTGCGAAATTAATTTGAATTTCCTTTTTTACAATAGCTGGTAAAGAAGTTTTTACTTTCCTTAACTTTTGCCACGATCCTGACAGGTCCATGATCTGGGTTGATTATTGGAATATACCCTGGGCTACTTAGTTCATTTCGATCATCAAAACTACAAGTGACCTAAAGGGAAATTACGTAATATCCAGTAGTTCTTACATCGCTATGGTGATGAACTATGGGTAAATATGTAACATGTAGATAAATAAGTAATTACCTGTTGAGTAGCAGCTATTGCTTGACTAGCCGCAACTGCTAACGCACTGCCAGCTTGACCCAAAGTGTAGGGATCCCTGCCCAGTGCAGCCTGAGTACAGAAAGTAATTTATTTAATACACAAATATTGACTACTTGACTAAACACCTGGCTTTTAACTTACCTAAATTATCAAGCCTCTTTTTAGCATATAGATATGAAATATCTCAGCTTGATGAACGGTGGTAGGTAAATTGGTTGTTTTCAGAACTATGTACATTGTAGTACCTAATCAGAACTCTCATTCTTCACCTACCAAATAATAAACTTAAATCCTACAGAAGGCAGGTAGGTAGCAAATATTTACATAGGTACCTAATAATTTGTTCCTATACTAATATAGATTAATAGGTACCTACCTACTGCACTACAAATGTGCACAAAAAAATATGTGTACGTATGCACATTTCACCTATTTACCTACACGTTTCTTTAAATACCTTCCTACTTATTTATAGTTCTACTGTTTTTTAAGTACCTAGGTACTTACCACCCAATTACCAAAATACTACCTATAGACTTCACGTGAAAAGTAGTAATAGGTAAGTATCTAAGCACTAAGATAAAAACCGTAACACCGTAACAATATTGTGATTAGGTTCGATCAATATTGTCTTACCAAAATTGTTGTTACATGGTGCTTACTAAAGTTGACCATGCCTATTAAGTATAATTTTCAGTTTGTCATAATACTTTAATTATTCTTACCTACCAAGTAATTAAGTACGTTACTTATTCTAACATACTTACCAACCTAGGCAACATTAACACACTATTTCGTTTTTGTAAAGAAGTACGTAGGTTACTTACGCCGACGAGTTATAAAATAATATTACGTAAGGCTAAACACACACACGACCGATTTTATGTCGGCTGGAGAATCGGTCCCCATCCTTTTTCATACTTTAACACCGACAATAAGTGGGTCGTGTACGCGCGGCCTAAGAATATCTCCTCCTATTTTAGACATATTATTTTCATCATGAACCCAAGAGGTCCTATAATAGGTCGGTTCAAGGATTCTCATTGTTTCCGTTACACACTGTAGGACACCTAAACAACAGGATGTCATAAAAGTAAGTACAGTTGATTAGGCTTTAGAATATACTTGACAGCCTGTAAATAGTAAGTTTTATCTCGTATATATAGTACGTAAGTCACCAGAAGAAAATGACAGGCTGTCAAGAAGGTACATATCCTACAATAAAAGGTAATAAAGAACTGTAGGTAATTAAAGTAACAGTAGTCATGACAACAGTTTCCTAGGAATACAAGGCTTCATGCGAAAGATTTTTTACAGTTTTTCAAGTAGTCCCCAAAAATATTAATAAAATACATTTTATACACAATTAACAACCGAAATAATATCCTCTCTATTAATTGTCAATAACCTTGATTTCTGCTGAGACACAGAAGCCACAGGTTTTCAACAAGATTCCCCATACATATAATGAATATAATCGAGCATCAGTGATCAATAGCCAGTATGTAACGTAACACCAGCAGCGGCAGATATGAACCTGTATAGCGGAGTCGGTCCGCGACATATTGCCGCCGGCGATGTGCGAGCGAGAGTCGCGCGACGTGCCCCAGCTCTCGCGTCGCTTCTCCGCTCTAATGCGATATCTGCAAATGTCGCTCACTTGTAACACAACCCCAAAGTCATCGCTGTACTACTATGTAGGTATATTTTTTAGAATGATTTTGTTTCCACAGCATGACTTATTTTTTTCACTTTTGAAGGAGAAGTACAAAGGTTCTCTTTGTTAGGATGTTTTGTATGTACTGAGATTTGATTTTATTTGATGTCCTTTTCAATTTCATGTAATTTTTTAATAGCCCATATTGTTACTGTACTACCACTTACAATATTACTTGATGCTCAGTTGTGATTTATCATTGTTTACCATCCAAATGCACTATAAGTCTCTCTTTTACCAGTCTTTTATTTCCAAACTTACCTAATTAACATAGATTCCCATATAAAACATAGGTGTGTTAAGACAGCCTTAAAAATTGCATTTGAAGGTAAATACGGAGAAAATTCCACTATTTGTGGGGTTTAAAATTATACTCTCAAAGATATTTACCTGCTATCTTTGTAGTGGCTATTATTTGAATTGCTATTATGGTTTGCGTTAGAATCTAATTCCAATGACCGTTTTTCAAGTAACTCGGTAATTCCTTTATTGTCTGCCTCTAATTCGCACTTAAATTTATGCAGTTCAGTATCTGTAAATAGTAGAAACAACCTTAAGCGATTCACCAAAGCACACATTTGATAACTCATCTATTTAAGGCAACCATCAAGACTCGCAATTTCTGCCATACTACAAATCCATGTTTCAATCCAGTTTCTGGCGAACCAAGTTTTTGAGACAAAATTTTGCCAAATAGTCCAGGAGAGATTGACTAAAGCTGATGAGCTTTCAGTATTGTATGATGTTGTGAATAAGTATTGATATTTAATAAAATCTAATATATAAAATTTCCATGTCACAATGTTAGTTACCATACTCCTCCGAAATGGCTTTACCGATTTTTACCAAATTTTATATGCATATGCAGTAGTCCTGAGAATGGGCTACTATCTATTTTTTATGCATCTACCAGTTGTATTTTTCCCAATACACAGGGTACAAAGGCAACATTTTTTTGCCGGGAAACCTACTTAGTACTTAATATATTATTTAAAAAAATACTTCCTACCCTACCTAGAAAAATCTTCCATATATATATAAAAATAATTGATGTTTGTTAGTGTTGCTAAAACTCGAGAACCATTGGACCAATTTGGTTAATTTTGGTCTTGAATTACACGTGGAAGTCCAGGGAAGGTTTAAAATGTTTCTTCCAATACATGGGGTACAAAGGATCCTTCCTATTGCAAAACAAATGTTTGCTGAGACAACTAGTATTGTATACACACTATACTTAGTGTAGTTTGCATTTATACTATGTAAAAAAGAATCAGAGATAATACAAACCTAGTTTTCTCAAATATCTGTCCACTAATTCATACATTTGGTTAGCCAATGCCACTTTTTCATCGGCTTCTTCTAAAGTCTTGTTGTACCCTTTCTTTATATCAGCAAACTCAATATTTGCTTGTTCAGTATTAATCTCATTCCTGCGACAACTACCAAATAGTGTTCGGACCCTTTTCTCAAGAGTGTCCATATTATCTGTAAATGTACGAAAATATAGTTGAAAATAAACAACAGGTGCATGGTATATTTATCTATGAAGATGAGATAAATTACTCACTTTGTACAGATAAATCCATTTCTCTCATTTCAGTAAACCTATCCCGCAACTCTTGGGGTAGATGCTCGATCACTGCAATGTTGTATAGGTATTTAATAATAAATAAATGAAAGGCACAAAAAATTGTTTAAAACTTTCAAAATATGGCGCCTCCATGCGCAGGGGCGCCAACCACATAATTTTTATACGATTACGTCATCGTTTTTGGAACAAAGGAAAAGCTTACTTTCGAGATAATCCTCCAAATACAGCATTTTGGTAAGTTTTAGTTATGTAAAATATAATTAATATCACAAAATACGCTTTCTCAATGCTTTTTTCACAGAAAAACAACAAGGGGTTCACAAAACAACCGCGTTTGACGTTGTTACTATTGTCGACGTCACGAACTCAATGGATGGCGTAGCGTCGCCGTTGCTCTCTCAAACAAAATGGCCAGTCGATTAGTGATGGGCTTCATTGCACATCGATATCGAAGTCGCGCACGACCGGCATCGGCGTTGTTGTCGTACAATGTAACAGTAGTTATTTTTATCTGCTTAAATATGTACTAAGAAAAGTAGTAGGATGTTATTTAAGAGTTCATAGTGCGCTTTCGTTCTTCGTTTATTTTTTCATATTAATTGTGGACTGAAACGGGTTTTCATAAACTGATTTTATTTATTTCTACTAATTACGTAGGTACCTTATTATATCTGTAATGCATTATATCACGAGTACCTATAATATTACGTCGTGTGACTACTAGTGGTAAATAACTACTTATCAAAACTGTCAGACAATGCAATCGACAATAATATTTGAACGTTGTAGTACAGCACTAGCGTAACAAGCAATGGTGCCAACGTTAAAATATTTATGTGCCACGGATAACATGCGTTCAGATTAATTTTATATCGAAACGTTCATTTCATTTCCCGATTGCTTTACGCTTGTTATGGTGTAAAAAATAAAAATATATATAAAAAATAAATATATAGGTCAGACTGCCAAGGACTGCTTGACACACTGGGTACACTTCCGTTTTTTTATACACAAGAGTCTGGCACCGAAAGTAAACACAGAAAAAACTCGGCTAAGTCAAAATAATACACTTCACGCCTGTTTCCCAGAGGGGTAGGCAGAGACTACAGATCTCCATTTGTCACGGTCCTTACATACCCCTTTCGCACAGTATGACCATATTATATTACAAGTTTTAAACTATATAACTAACTTGAGCTTGATACGTCTGGGAAAAATGGTGTCATCAGCCCCTATTCGTCCACTGATGGACATAGAGCTCTGCGCCCCTAACCTTACCCCCGGACCCTCCGATTGCATGCTACCTACTGTGATTTGTTCTCGGCTTCTCGTATCCAGCTTTTGCCAGCCATCTTGCATAAATCATTAGTCCAACTTGCCTGAGGTTTCAAAAGCCCATCTGTTTTACGGGTAATATGGCCGGCTCATTGCCATTTCAGGCAGCAAAGCCCTTTCCATAGGTAGCACTTTGAGCTTGTGGGCCAGCGCCGCCGTCTCAGTGTCAAATGTCGGCTTCCTATGTCCATACAGGTAGTATGCACTGGTTGAAGACTTTTGTCTTAAAGCACTGTGATCGATGATTCTTAGACTTGACGTAGCATACCCAGCTGCCCAACCAAGCTGAATACTTCTGTTTGCCTCTTTCTCGAAGTTGTTTCTATCCAACTGCACGAAGTACCTACACATAGGTATTTTTGGACAACTTCGAACACGGTACCTACAGAAATCCGTTCCGATCTAGTACTATAGAGATCGTTGGTTCCGATAGAACCAGTGCATTGAACATTACGTTGTACCATACCCAATACCGTAGAGCTAGGTCATTCAAAATCTGTTGAAGGTCCTGCACCGTTTCTTTCTGCCATGATGACGATGTCGTCTGCAAATCGCGATTTTATAATCTAGAGTTTAAACATCTCCTTTGAATTTGTAAACAATCTTGTGAAATAACAGTGCTATGTTTATAATTCGTTATCCCCATCTGCATGGTGCAACATTTCTAATTTATAATTAGATACCTACTAAGTAATAGGTTAGCAGGAGTAACCTAGACTGTTCCTCCTTGACAAGGAAAAGTTTGGTGAAATATAAAAAGTTCGTAAATAAACTGAGAGTCCACTGTCGTTGGCCAGACTCTAGATTACTGTGTTAACAAGATTTCCATGCATAAAATGTTAAATTCTACGAAATCATTAAAATACAAAAGCCGAAAATGTAACGCTCTCGTACTAACTGACTAAATAAATAGGAAAGTAGGTAGTTACCAGATAAGGGCTGCCTAATCGTTATAGCAGATTTATCAATACTTCTATAAACTGTCGAACTCTATTGAAACTTTCGGCAGTATTCGAATCAAACGGTTAAGTGTAGGTAGGTACCTACCTGCCGGAGGTTCCTAGCTTGCTTTGTCGGGTTAAATGTGGCATTGGTGGAATTGTAGGCTTCAATATATTTTATGCCGACGGTGCCATTGGACATATGTTGGTGTTTTGGATCCAAGTGTTTTTGGGGCCAATAGTTCCAATGCGTAGCATCCGCGTTAGCTAATAGTCATTTAGAAATTGTGTATCTTCGTAGATAGATGATGTTGTACCTCCTATAGTCTGTACTAATGTTCCACCTTAACATTGTGAAATGCAATAAAGAATTGAGTATTGAGTATATCACGTAAAATTCGGCCCCCGAGTGGCGATGGGTGCGACGGTACTTTAGTGACACTGGTACCGCCGCCGTACTTATACAACGTAGGTATTACATAGTGAGCTTTGTTTACAGAACCAAACCATGATAAGAAGACCGTTGACGGAAGTGAC
>SJJU01041270.1:0-13563 GCA_012932125.1 Conopomorpha cramerella | reverse complement strand
TAATAATAACGGTTTTATCTTGCTCATTAATAAACGTTTTAACTAGGTGAATAATTTAGTTATAACACTACAATTTAAATGGGTATTTTCACTTTTAGTATAATATAATATACTTTTATTAATTTTATTTATTATAAGTTCACTTTCAAGGATGCAAATCTAAATATTAAATAATTTTACTGTAATTAGTCTCAAATTTTAAACGAATTTATTGCACCAATAAATTACATAGTAAAAGACGCTTCATAGGTAATCGAACGAAAAAATCAATGGTTATTTCTTTTTTTAATAATTGCTGTATTTGTAATTGTAATTTTTCTATTAATTGCTGTTCGTCAGTATCGCTACAACTCGACAACGGCTTGACCGCTAATCATCAGCCCATATTCGTCCACTGCTGGGCATAGGCCTCGACGATTTGGCTAGTGTTGATCTTAAATTATTTGGTTGTTGTTTGGAAATCCAGGGAAGTGTTTTCCGGAAGTTTAAGAATAAAATTATCGAGTAGAAAATCAATGCCATTGTGTTAAAAGCGTGGAATCCGAAATACAGAGTTAAACTAATACACAGTTAGACTAAACATATAAATCTGTACTCTTTCGGAACAGAAAAGATATTAAGTGTATCTTTTTTTTTTAAAGAATACTTGGTTTTTACCTATATTTTGTTACCTAATTGAAATTGTTTGAAATCGGTTCTTGACCAGTGTGCAAAGCTTAAAACCTAAATAAAACGTTGTAAAGAACACCATAAATCAAGTTGTACTCTTTCTTTTCTTGATTAGAATTTCTTAATCGTAGTTTTTTAACCTTAAATATTTATCTGTTATCTTATTACGGTTTAGAAATGCAGCACCGAAGCATACGACCGTAACGTTAGACATTTCAAAATGTCTTGAATTTTGACATTTTACATTGCAAATATTCGTGTAGAAATTTACTACTCTTTTTATCTGAAAACCACGTACACCTTAAATCTGTCCCCCAGAGGGGTTGACAGAGCCTAAATATTTATATATTCTACGGTCCTAACATGTCCCTTTCGCGTCATCCAAAGTCCTACATCATTTCTTCGACGATCTCTGGTTTCGAGGACTTTTCATGCCACGTACCCGCAGTACATGTATGTAATTCTGAGCCAATCTCTGATCACCCGGCCTCTTACATCGCCTTTTAAATCTCTTTCGTTAAGCAAATTACACACATCAAAAGTGTCTATTGATCAAGTACATTTTAGAAGATTGCAATCAAGAATATATTTTACAAAAACTGAAGCCGAAAACAGATCACAGTGGCGTGCAATATGGCCAGCAGTGGACAAGTATGGGCATGAATTCATTCATAATAATTTATTCAAAATGTGGGGATAAGTCATTGATACAGGCATGGGGAATTAGGTAGGAAACCAATCCAGAAGATTAGATTTGATTTAAGTAAATAAATTAGAATTTTTTTTTAGAGTTAAAAATGTTCTTGATCCCTAGACACTTTTGATGTGTGTACATGCTTTCATTCTCTCCATACCTATGCCAAACCGTCACCGTAGCATATCCTAGTAATTTTGTCTTTGTTTTGCTTTCAGTAGATTATACTATCGTTTGTTTCGTTTTCATCGTACCGTTTGCGCATGCCATTATTTCAATTTTTATTGTTATTGCTATGGTTACGCCTAGGGAATAGCAATGGAAATAGTGGGGCGTTTTCTTATTGTTGAACCCAGACTGAGAATTTTAAATTATCTGGCTGCATTGGATGTTTGTTACAATTTCCCGCTAAAACTATAGAAAAAAAAAAACAATAAAACTTTACAATATATAACTTATACAACGGAATAACTCATGAGTTACCCATGATGATAATATTTATACAAAAATATCCACGAGAACGTGAAAAATAAAAAAAACTATGGTCGCAGTTCATCTAGTTATTAATATATTTATTTATTGGCAATTTCGTAAATACATTTTCACATAATAATGGCAAATACTCGTAGTCTCAATTCTGTGAAATATAAAAGAAAACCAGTTTTTCCAGTGTATACGTTCGCAACTTCAATGTACAAAACACGTATTTGGTAATTTCTGGTTCGATTAATTTTAAACTTAGCTGCATTGTAGTCGTAAAAATATTCCAATACACTTAAATAACAGGAGAATTTTAACATAAAAAGAAGTACAGTAAAGTAGAATATAGTTAGAAATGTTTTTTTTCTATAAAAAAGCGTTTGCGACATTGTGGTTACCATGTCATGTATCATGATAAGCAGCGATGTGGTCTACGATGGAGCACATTTCATGTGTGCGTTCATGAGCGTTTACGTGTGAAGGTTTATTTTATTTTATTACTACCTATTAGCCTATTAAGTCCCACTGGCATAGACCTCGAACTATCTCGTCGCGCCATATCCGAAGTCGACCACCGTTGTCTGTTACCGTTCGTTGGGGTCCTACCTGGGTACCTTATTTTTCCAACGATCTGGAGACATACGAGCAATATGACCAGTCCAATCCCGGTTTAGTTGCGCCGTTTTCCTATCCTTGAATTTTCTTTTTGAACATATTTCTCTATTCCATATTCGGTCCATTGATTGGCTTTCTGTCATACTGTTTGTACTCTAGGTATGGTGATTCTGTAGGTACTCTATTTAAGTATACCAAGTAATGTGGTTTCAGTGTAAACCTTGAACGGGCCAGATAACCATAACCAAAGTCTAACAAATGAGGGACGAAATAATATGTAGTGAACTAATGCGATATTATATTAATAGTTTAAACCGGGTGTTACGGCGCGCAATTAACCAAAGACAAGCATTCAGCTTACCTTCGTTATTTGCCCGACGTTCCGACACAGGTACATGTGTCGTGGTCGCGAGCTGACTGCTGATGCGATATTAATACGATCATTGATTGATATTAGATTTCTTTTTCCTTTAAAACAGTCACCATTGAAACGCCATTTCTGATATCGTTGTATTTTTGTTACAGGTAAATATCTACTACGGTCTTTCGACTAGGTACACTGTCCACCACTGTCGCCATGGTAAAAGTTGTTGAAACGAAAAAATGTTTTTCATCTCCAAAATAGTAAAACAACGTTTCAAAGACCACTGCGCGGGGCTCTTTTACAGGCAGTAGAGAGTTCCAAAGTTAATACAGGTAAGTTTACACCCACTCAGTAAGTAATGAATCTGTAAATAAATAAATTAATAAAAAATATTCTAAAATTATAAAGAGCCAAGAAACCAGTAATGCCAATAACCGACGAAGAACACATCGATGAAGCTTCAAAGAGAGTTGAACGTCCTGGAGATGTGTAAGGTTACGCTAAAAGAGGATTTTCTATTGTCGTAGTTAGCTTCTATTGCAGACGTATGTTTAAACTTTGTATAATATGATGTGAAAAAGTGAATCTACGCACACTTTTTAGCTTCTACGAACCCATGCAAATTGATTAGCTCAATGACTCAGCTTCATGTAAGTAATATAATTATCTGTAGGTACAAAGATTATTAGTGCAGATGACTTTTATAGTCTGAACGAAGTAGATTTAATAATTTAGGCGAGAATAAGACGAACATTTGAATAACAATCATCATGTCAAGCCATTAACGTCCTCTGCTGGCCATAAGCCTCCTAAAGGCGCCACAACAATCGCTGGCAAAAGCAGTCCTATATGCAAAGAGAATACTTGTGCATGCATGTACATACATATTCTTTTTTTCCTTTTATTTCCTATTAGTTAATAATTTTTATTATATAAAATAATTTATAATCAGCCTAGATACTAAACACCCATTCAAAAATAGTCGCAATTCTTAACATTAGACTTTCAAGTAACTTACCTTCCCGATGTCCTCAAACGATCTCTCCATTCCGCAAGGGTTTATAGACAACAGTTTATGAAAAAAGAAACAAATACTTCTTACAAATACGTTGATGTTCCTGTAAGCAGCAAGACTACCTCGTTATACCGTCTGGAGCATGCCAGGTGGAAACTCCGTCGCGTCTATCCAGCGTTAATATAATTGCTTCCCGATATTCAAGGAAAATCTTCTTATAATAATATTCATATCACAATCTTAGAGTTACATACATGCTCCGTCGTAACGACTTGGCCTATTTTTATGAAATTTTGTAATATGAATATTATAGGTCTGACAATTGCCTACTATCTATTTCATACTGCACTACCAGCTTCATAATTTCCAAGACACGGCGTACTGGTGCTATAGCACTATAGAAGGGAATACCTTCCTTATTATTTCAGAATGATTTCCGGGAGTTTTGTTTAAAAAATAGTATGTCGCAAACAAGTCGGATGCGTAATAATCATATTATAATCACGTAGATACTTTATTGTCATCTCCGTAAAATTTGTCCCGATTAGTAAAGACCGTACAGTTGAATCCGTCTTACAGTTAATTAGCACTTGGAAACGTTGTCATTCAGATTAGATCGCGATTCCAAAGTCCTTTTTTAGCTTATTATATTTCTTATTTTTAGCTTAATATAGCTATAAGTAATCCGATACGTTAACAGCTGTTTATCCTCAATTTCAGAATAGAAAAGTTTTAACCTGATATAATGTTTTCCCTACCAGGTTTTCTCAATATTAATCGTTTTTATGGGGGAAAGAAAAATTAGTTGTTAAGTTTTCCGGAGCCTTTTTCCTATTTTTATACCTCTAAGAATTATCCTCTAACTTCAAGGAATGTACTAAATGGTCCGTGCGCACTCGAATAGTAGTATCTCACTTTAAGAGTATGCTTGGGCCGAGTTGGCTTGGGCTCCGATGAGTATAATTGTATCCGAGTACACTCAGATTTTACACCACCATAAACAAACTCCATCAGAGGTTACTTTGCCCCGCTTTAGCAATGTTTACGTTGTAGATTTCAACAAAGCCACTCCATGGGACTTTATTTGAAGATTATTAAGCTTATGCTAAACACATTGGAAACTCAATAATTCCGACCCGGATATAAGTTACGAGATGAACAACGCAATGTTATTCACGCTTCAACCCCTTCCCGGGGTAATCCCGGGATAAATGTAGCCTTTGTTGCTCAAGGATATTGTATGAAATCCGTCCGTTTTCTAGTCTATTTCTAACAAACATGCAAAAATATATTTAACCTATCGCGGTACAGCGGATCTAATTTCTATGTAGGTAGTAAGATATACATGTACAGTTGGCCAAGAATCTGGAGTACAACCCCAAGGTTGAATCGCAGGTGATGATACACAGGTATGTATTTTTTCCATGTTACTACTTGACTATTGACATTTCTCTCTTACCAGAGTTCCTTGGCAAGTTCAAGAGAAAGTACAGGTGAAAACCAGGTAAGTCAGTATTACAATCTCAATCACCAGCGCTGTGCCACCAGGGGCTCCAAGAAAGAAGTGACAATACAGTGAAACAAGAAAGTGTCGCACGAAGCGTAACATAACAGCCAATCACAATGCGTGTTTGTTCTATGTCGTGTCTTTCTTGACGCGGGTGTTAGGTCTATTCGGTTAATAAATTATTTCCCATTTTACTACTGGTAGTAAGAATAGAAAAGGAGTCTCCGTCTTATTGATGTTTTTGTGATAAAGTACACGATACTTATCTCTACGTTTAGCATATGTTTACCAATATTTACTATTGTAGATTCTATAGCTGACTGTACTAAATATATGCAGGTAATAGATAGAAATACTTAATAATCTATATACGTATAATATCTTGATATATATTACCTATAATGCATACTATCTGTAGGCAGATGCAATTTCTGAGCAAATTTCTTCATTTCGCCGAATGTTCATAAATGCACAAGTGAAATGTGAGTACTTGTATATTTTATGACTTCACGAAAAATCTAGATAATACACTCTATTCCTAAAGATTAATATACATATTTCGTCAAATGGAGTATAGTAAGAATACATTCAATTTTCTCGACAATCTTGTTCTGTAAAAAAAGTAGCTGTTGGTGCTCGTAATATTTAAAAGGTCAACGGTATTATTTTTGCTGAAGTGGTATTTTAATACTGTATGAGATTGCTGTTTTTTGTTTAGCCAAGCAAGTGTGTGGATATTGTTTTTACTGTAACCCAGGAATTGATTGATCTGACGACGGCAAAATGTTTGCACACGGCAAATGTACCTGATGTATGTGGCTGATGATGATGATGATGATGAAATGTACCTTTGTTTGAGTACCTAATATACCTACTTTATAGGCATATTTATCGACGTCTACTATTGGACATAGGTCTCCGCGCATCACGATGATCGGTCTTGTGCCTTACTTTGCCAACGCATCACATATGTTGTACCTGCAACAGGGGCAAAGACTTTTCTAATAGATATTTTCAGCGATTACAATTCAAATCCTAGTAGTTTCAGCCCTTATAAATTGAAGTATCAAACATCTCCTCAATTTATAAATTTTTATTCCTGTATTTTGTATTTCATTTCATTGACATGCTTACTTTTTTACTTTTTATTCGTTTCCTGACATTATTTAATATTAACATTACTCCATTATTTTTTTTAAATACCTAATATGATCCGAATTATCGCTCACGCTCGCTACGGTCGTATTGAATAGAGAACCTCGATTGTGCAGTTAATTAAAATTGTCTGTCATTAATTACCTCGTTGGAACTACTCATTTAATTTAAATTATAAAAAAATTTTTTTTTGTTATTATAGCATTGAAAACGTACCGCTATTATTGGGAAGGCCCCTTATGTATACAATATAGGTAATATTAAAAAAATCACCGTCAATTGGAGTTGCGTATAGTTGGATGTGCATACACTATTTACAAAATGCGATTTCTTTTAGTATTCATTATTTCATCTACACGGCCTAGATAGATATGTTTTTCTTTTACTTGTTAATAATCATAATATTATAAATAAAATAATAAGATGAGTAACTGCTAAATAGTGAAATGCAACAACTCGAGAAACACAAGGCGTGTTCTATATACATAGGTCCTACTTATTGAACACAAGCAAACATATGTTTTGCCATGGGAAGTCGCCTTTGCATCTCGTGTATTGGAAGAAATACAACTTTTAAACCTTCTCTGGACTTCCACGTGTAAGTCAAGACTTTAATAAGCCAAATCGGTCCAGCCGTTCTCGAGTTTTAACGAGACTAACGAACATCAATTCATTTTCATATAACTCTATTATAACAAATAATTTCGTCCAAATTTGATTACCATAAAAACGGTTCTAGTAAGTTAATCTTAAAAGATAGACATATACTGCCGCGGACATTTTTTTAGATCATTTCAAGAGGAATAATCCTTTCATACATATATCTTTGCTATCTTGAACCGTTTTCGCAGCGCATGCAACGGAAGCCCCCAAGGATGAAAAATTTTCCCCGTTTTTGTCACATTTTCTATTATTTCTTCGCTCCTAATAGTTGTAGCGTGATGTTATATAGCATAAAGCCTTCCTCGATAAATGGTCTATTCAACTCAAAATTATTTTTTGTAGTTCCTGAGATTAGCGCGTTCAAACACTCAAAACTCTTCATCTTTATAATATTAGTATAGATTTGGACCATCCTTTCTCTCATACCTTAATAACAATTGCCATATACATAAAAAGATCATTTATTATTTGACGTATAGCAACCTAGATCGGTGAACATATGATTTAATTAGCGAACATTTGACCAGCTTTTGAGTCCTTTACTATCAGTGCTTTAGAGTTCTTGTAACTTTATAATTACCACCACGGTCTTTTTCAGAGCCTATGTACGCAACGCAATGCTCGTACGGTGAAGGATAACATTGTGATGAAACCCGCACAGCACAAGGTGTGTGAACCCTATAACGGCCATGGGCTCACCCCCTGTCACGTTGGGTTAAATACGCTTGGTGAACCGTGGGTACTTGCTTTAGCAAGTGCCTCTGCCTACCCCTCTTTGGGATCAAAGGCGTGCAGTGTACCACCACGGTATTAATCCAAAGTAAATACCGGTTAAATTTTGTTTTCCGTCGTTTCATTTTTTATGCATCTTGAATACACGCCATTTTTATACTTAAAATGGTCGTTTAGTAATTTGAAAGTCTCGAATGTCGGTTGTTTTGTAACACTCATGTCACCATTATTTTTAACTTACTTTGAAGAGGAATTATTAAGGTTTACAAAGAAAATTTAACCTTTACTTAACTTTGCTGGAATTATCGCGCGTTGAACTTTGTAGTATGTGTAACTGTATGCACCTGGAAATATACTTCTACACCGATAATCCTGTCGGCTTCTGAAAAATAAATAGAGAACACTCCACAACTTTGTTACCCTATAAAAAAACTACTTCATTATTTTGTCGGCACGAGTTGCATTCCGCAATGAAATACTTCGCTACGTCATTCATTATTATGAACTCTATTTTCACGACGACACATATAAATAAATGATGTAGTCTAGAGGCTAAGTAACGTCTGATGTGCCTAAAATAGATTTCCAGAGGCGATCTGTTTAGGTGAACTACTTAACTCCCAGCACGGGACCCAAAGAAATATGTTGTGAACACATCCCGTTTCCCACGATGAGTTGTTTAAATCCGTTGATAATAATAAATTGATACATACATACATATAGGTCATGCCCGTTATTCAGCTCACACTCGACTTAAAATATAAGTTTTATTGTTATCGATAGGAGGGATGTGTCAGTCAAATGGTTAACATTAATACACACATCAAAAGTGTCTAGGGATCAAGTACATTTTAGAAGAATGCAATCAATATTTTACAAAAACTGAATTCATTCATAATTTATTCAAAATATGGTGATAAGTCATTAATACAGGAATTAGGTAGGAGACCAATCTAAAAGATTAGATTTGATTTAAATAAATTAGTTTTTTTTTAGAGCTATAAATGTTCTAGATCCCTAGACACTTTTGATGTGTGTACATCTGATCATTCACGCTTGCTCGCCCGGTTTCGTGTACAATACATTGATAGTTAGTAAATTCACTCAACATTTATTTAACTTGCATGAAATATATAATACTGTTTCGAGTTTAAATAAAAGCCAGTACAAAGCTCACTGCTGTAATCCCTAACAGAATGGGCAGAACTAGGTCATTTCTAGCTTGAAAAAAAAGGTATTTGTACGAGCGAAATGTCTTTTTTGGGTTTCCAACTCGCACTGGCAGGTTATTTTCCCTACACTTTTAAATGTTTCTATTGATTCAATAATATTTTATCACTTATACAGGTTATTAGCTCTTGATACCACAAACATTGTCTACGAAGGCGAAGATTTTGTCTAGTCCCTTAGGGGTCGTTACGTGTGCTTACGTACTTCATTTTTGTTCCAATATTGTTATGTTTTATGAAACAACAACAATGTATTATTAATTCCGAATTTTTACTATAAGTAAGAAAAAATTTATATCTTCATCATCATTGGCCACATGACGTCCACTGCTGAGCGATGGCCTACCACAATGATTTCCATGGCCATTTGGGGGGAAATGCAAATAATCGCCACGCTTGGCAGGCGGGTTGGTGATCGCAGTTGTGTTGTGGTTTAACTCTGAGAGCGCTGCTGCCCGTTCTTTGGAGGCTTGCGTTGGTCGCCTCTCACGACCCCCAAGATGACGTCATGTATTCTATTCGCCGTCGGCTATATTATTATCTGCGACAAGCTTCGTAAATTATCTACTCGGTACCTGTCACAAATCACAATACGGGTAAAAGTAGTTCGCTAAAACCATAAGCATACAGTATCCTGCATAATTGTACCCACATATGTTCTGGCAGTTACTCGTACATTACTGAAGAGCTATAATAAAATGTAAATGGCTGCATGGTCGTGAGTCGTTATCTGTCAACGAGCGAACGTAATCGCAGAGTTTTTGAACATGCATATTACGTACTTACTTCCAACTTGTCCCTACGATTCAATCTGCGTAGACTATATTATACGTGGATTGTACACCCTTACTAATTATTATACATCCATACAGTCATGTAACTCATATAACCTTCAGATAAAATAACTTCAATCTTCACTTGTCTTGTGGTTCTTTTTTAAATCATCACTACATCATAGTATAAAGTAAAGTCGCCTCCCGCTGCCTGTCCCTATGTGTGCATTAATATTTACAACTACGCAACGGATTTTGATGCTGTTTCCTTTAATACATAGAGTGATTCTTGAGAAAGGTTTATATGCATATAATACCAGGGATACATTGTTAATTTATACTAATATTATAAAGCCGAAGAGTTTGTTTGAACGTGCTAATCTCAGGAATAGGGAACACAATCGCGTTCTCGCGAGATCTCGTTTTCGCGAGATCTCGGCGTTTTTGGGCGAGATTGATCTCGGTCGAAAAAAGGGCGAGATTGATCTCGGTCGAAAAAAGGGCGAGATTGATCTCGGTCGAAAAAAGGGCGAGATCTCGCGAGATTTACGAGATTGTACTCGAGAACTTTTCAGCAACTGGTTATCTGGACAACAAAATAAGAAGCCGTTTAGCAGGTAACTCTTTAGACATTTTGTGAGCTATATTCAAAATAATTCTTAAATTGTAATACACAGTGATTTGTGATTTTAATCGAACAAATATTTCATTTCATTTTCGATATTCTAATGTACTGAGTAGATATAGTTTGTTATTTAATTGTTAACTATTGGACTCGACAGACGTTGTCCTGTCTTAACTATTAATATGAACATCTATGGTGGCCTGTGCCCAGCAGTGGATGTAATTTTTTTCTTTCATAAGAACTTTCTGCTGTAATTAATAAGCACAACAAATAAAGAATTAGCGAAATCGGTCCACCCGTTCCGGAGTTATGACATGACAACGAAAAGTGGCTTTGATTTTTATATATAAGATAAAAATATATCAGTTTAACAGTCAACTAATGTTTTGTTCGATATAATTTATTTTATTGTTATTTGATAGATAAATACGTAAAAGCGTAAAAGTATACTACTTAAAAAAAGACATTTACGTTAATCTATGTTTAAAGCATAAAAAAGTCTTGAAAAAAATTGTGAAAGTTAATGTTTTAAGGTTATTTTCCTCATTTATTCAATTATTGTTATTATTAAATAAAAACAAACACAAAACTGTTTAATCTCGCGAGATCTCGCTTGATTTGCATTCCCTACTCAGGAACTACTGGTTCGAATTGAAAAATATTTTTGTGTTGAATAGACCATTTATCGAGGAAGGCTTTAGGCTATACAACATCACGCTGTAACTATTAGGAGCGAAGAAATAATGGAAAATGTGAAAAACGGGGAAAATTTTTCATCCTTGAGGGCTTCCGTTGCGTGCGCTGCGAAAACGGTTCAAGATAGCAAAGATATATGTATGAAAGAATTATTCCTCTTGAAAGGATCTAAAAACATGTCCGCGGCAGTATATGTCTATCTTTTTAGATTAACTTACTAGTACCGTTTTTATGGTAATCAAATTTGGTCGAAATTAATGCATTATTTGTTATATTTATTATATGAAAATGAATTGATGTTCGTTTGTCTCGCTAAAACTCGAGAACGGCTCGACCGATTTGGCTAATTAAAGTCATGAATTACTCATGGAAGTCCAGGGAAGGTTTAAAAGTTGTATTTCTTCCAATACACGAGGTGCAAAGGCGACTTCCTATGGCAAAACAAATGTTTGCAGGGGACAGCTTGTAATGTATATTAGCAAAACAACGTTTGCTGGGTCACGATAATAGGCCTATGTCCAGTATGGGCTGATGGTGATGAATAGGTAATGTTTTATATTACACTTTCTACGGCCGTTCCAGTATTCAGTATTCCCAGAGGGGTAGGCAAGGATCACGGACGTCCACTTGTCACGATCCTGGAAAATCACCAGTCAGGATCATCTAAGCAATTACAATGAAACACGCATACCTACTCAGTAAATACAGAACAAATACTTGATAGTCTCGTTGCACAAACAACGTCACAAAACGTATAACGTATTCGTATACTTATCATAATTTGGGCTAAGTTATAAAAATTAAGCGTGTGCGAAATTGCGAAACGTGCCCAGCAGACTGAGCGCTGATGAGTCACTAAATGAATCAGGTGTGCATTCTTATTGAGTACTTGTATGCCCTGCGATATCGACCGCGTATATAAAACTTTTGTACTGATTGTATAATTATTTTCCAGCAGAAAACATTATCCTCCCAGTTGCCTACTGGCGATAAATGTAGAAATATTTAACTTACTTGTGTACATACATGTTTATTCCACTAAATATATTTATAGGTATCAACCAGTGGCGTGCACTGGGTTTTACGACAAGGTAGGCAGTAATCCCCAAGGATTGACACCTATGTATAGTAAACTTGTCTTTACGAAATATAGGTAGATGCCTAGTTACCTACCTATCTACTCACCAACAAAACACAGGACCTTCGTTAGCCTATGTCGTAAGAACAGAAAAAAAAGATCTAGCAATAACTATATTATTCGGTCGGGGAGCCAAAATACTAAGGTAGGCAGAGTCTTTTTGCCTGTATGGTGTGCACGCCACTGGTATCAACGTCGTTCGTAGTTCAGACTTGTTGTGTAAAATATTAGCCATCCCGGAAAACGTTGTTCTGCCATAGTACGGGTATCTGTGAGCCTAAATTGCCCATTGCACAATAATACATTTCACACCCCAGAATTTCTCACTATTCGCCGTGTATTGTATTAAATACCCTGCCAGTTTTGTTAAATAGATGTTCGCCGATTCTCGCCTACTCGATGCACAAAAAAGTCTAAAAATTAGTCATGCTAGTTCAGAGGAGTACGTACCTAACATTATGACAACGATCATCTATATATATAAAAGAAAGTCGTTTTAGTTACTCCATTTATAACTCAAGAACAGCTAAACCGATTTGGTTGAAAATTGGTGGGGAGGTAGCTTAGAACCGGGAGACGGACATAGGATATTTTTTAGCCCGATCCTGTTGATCGCGTCGCTATATAGAGGGCGTTATAGTTTGTATGAAGAACTGAAATTACGCGAATGAAATCGCGGGGCGTCCACTACTTTTATATATATACGCCAGCTGACCCGGCAAATGTTGTTTTGCAAATTTAGTTTAATTAATAGTGTTTATCTCCGATTATATGTATGTATTATACATACAAACCTTCCTCAAGAATCACTGTACCTACCAAAGCAAAACCGCATTAAAATCCTTTTCACACTTTTAAAGATCGAAGCATACTTAGGGACAGACAGCGGAAGGCGTATTTATTTTATACTATGTATTGATGTATGTATATAGACTTGCCTAGACGTACATAAGAGATCCGTGTACGGTATTTACACGAGAATCCAATAATAACATTGTGCCGACTTGTGTTTACCGTAGCGACGTCTCTTACTGTCTCACACAAATCAGCGAGACGACATTAGAGATTTGCAGATCGTGTGAAACATGAACGATGATGATGCAGAGTTAAAATCGTAGTTTAGAAGTGAATCGATCGGAAACAGTGCGCAGGCGCGCAACTTGCTTGCCGTGCCACCTCATTCACGATGAGGTAAACAGGTACTTGGG
>SJJU01041222.1:0-10955 GCA_012932125.1 Conopomorpha cramerella | reverse complement strand
TAACGGCGATGGGCTCACCCCCTGTCACGTTGGGTTAAATACGCTCGGTGAACCGTGCGTACTTGCTTTAGCAAGTGCCTCTGCCTACCCCTCTTTGGGATTAAAGGCGTGAAGTGTATATATTTTTTTTTTTTTAGGATTAGCATACACGCATGGATTTGTATCGATGCGCCAATTGCGCTTGTCGAAAATACCCATAGAGTAGTTTCTTCGTCCGGCGATGCAGAAGATGGAAGCGTACCATCACCGTAAGCGCGGGAATTATCGTAGTTGGTTCAAGCGAGTCTATCATCATCATCATCATCAGCCCATACTTGTCCACTGCTGGACATAGGCCTCTCCAATTGGCTCCTCTGTGATCTGTTTTCGGCTTCTCGCATCCAAGCGAGTCTATACTGCGCGTAAAAGGGCCCCGAGCTTAGAAACCTTCATACAAAATTGATAATTTTTTGCCTTGGCAGATGATATTTTGTATGGGGATTGATTTTTTTTTTCATTTCCCTACATTCTCGCCACAATAAAAGTTGATTCTAAAACATTTTAAAACATCATTGCTCGGAGTCCTTTTACACTCTGTATATCGTACATATTACTGCTCTGACACGCGCAATGGATAGAGACGGCCCTTCGGGACAAAACTAGTCTTCTATGCTAAGCGTACCGGCCCTTAGTGTATTTATGAGACGAGCATAGTGTTTGCGCCGTTAAGCATTCTTGGCTTGTATAACTTTGTAATTTATCATTGCACGGTCGGTCAGCAAACTCTCTTACCCCGTATGCACTGTGGGTATAGTCAAGGCCCGCTCGAGCGTAACACTTCTGGCTTTTATATATTTTTTTTGTTTTGACAATGGGGAATTTTAATGTTTGAAACTTTGTTTGGAAAGTATGACAGTAATTTATTTATTTATTTATTTAAGGATAACCAACAAGGCACACATATACAAAAAAATATGTTACAAAAAAACTAGAGGGTACATTATAATATGTTGCTTTAATTATAGGCTACCACAGCAAGGTTGTGAGTGGATTTTTAATTTTAAATTAAATAAAATTGTACAAAATGAAATAAAATAGTAATGACAGTTCTCCGCTCGAAAATCTGTCAGAAATACGTCAAAGAAAATTCCCCATTTCTTGAAGACTTGTTTGAATAAGAAACAAATTATTAGAATAACTCAGATTTAAACAAATTTGCATGAGAAGCCTGTGTCAAGCAGTGGACAAGTAAGGGCTGAAGATGATGATTATGATGAAACAAATTCAGAAAACGTCGAGCAGTCATTAAGTCAAGTAAGTCTTAGATTTAAATAGATAAAGAGGGATAAACATCCGTATATGTTGCACACAACAAAATGCGACCACAACCAAATCAAATTACGCTCGAGGCGAGAATTGAACCCTTGACCCTTGTCATGACTGATTTGGATCAGTCGTCGAATTATATCTTATCCTACATAATAATATGTATAGTGGTTGTATCCCTTTAACTGTAGATTGGAGAACGTTTTAAGTATAGTACATAAATAGGTGCAGAATATTATGTATTTAGAATATACTGCACTGATATCCTTCTCTGAGAGAGAGAGAAGTCATCAAAAAAATAGAGTCTAATGAACTATACCTTAACTCTCTACACTAAAGTTAGAATAAACTCGGATATTTCACGTAAAATGCAACTAACATTAAGCTGCAGACCCCCTTCACATCATCTACAAAGTAAATAATATTTCACACGAAAGTCGTATAATATACACACAGTAGTTCTAGCAACACAAGAAAAACAAAACACATTAAGTTACAGCTTGGCAAATAAGAGTAGAAATTAAGTAGTAGCAACACTCTATGGAAAAACGTCCGAATTTGACAGCTTTTTATAGAAATTCTTGCCATATTTAATTTCTACTCTTTTTTTGCCAAGCTGTATCAGTGTCTCAGACCAAAAACAACCTAAACTTAGCCGCCGCGTAGCACTTCCAGTCCTCTCCTTTTTCCAACAAAATATGGCTGGATACAAACTGTCTGTCTGGCTGGATACAAACTGTCACTTTTACTGCCAAAATGACAGTGTCGATCCAACTGTACTGTCTTACCCAGTTCAGTTCTTGATTTTAAGTCTAGTTGTTTATGGTCTAAGCTATTTATTATAATGTAAAGTGTTTGACACGATGTCAAATACACAGATAAAAAGTGTCTTGGGATCAAGAACATTTTTAGCTCTAAAAGTCTCCTACCTAATTCCCCATGCCTGTATCAATGACTTATCACCACATTTTGAATAAATTATGAATGAATTCAGTTTTTATGTAAAATATATTCTTGATTGCAATCTTCTAAAATGTACTTGATCCCTAGACACTTTTGATGTGTGTATAATATACTAAAAGCTAAGGAACTGTTACTTAATGTATAATTTGCTTGCTGACACTACAACTTTTCCGGATTCTCTAGCGGGTGGATTCGTTTACGAATGGTCAGTAGTTACTGTAAGTATACTCTGTGGTCTAGTTTGATTTGTTCTTAATACTAATGTTAATGTGCCTTTAACGTAATGCCATAAAGTAAACCCATAAATTAAAAACGTACTTACTTTTTAGTTTGTTTTTGATGATACACAATAAAAAACTGAACTTATCTGATTAATTGATTCTGTGGTTAAAAAGTGTATTGAAAATGTTGAATTGGCTGGATATCGAAATCCAAATGAGACGTTTTCAAATAGCTCAGCAGATTTTCGGGCTAATAACTGTCATTACTGTCAAACTTTGTTTGGAAAGTAAAAAAAACGTCAAACAAAATTCCCCATTGTTGAAACAAGCTGAGTTGCACGAAGACACAAACAAGTCCAAATACGGACGGTCATCGAGTAAAGTAGTTGCAACTCTTCTGTTTCCCACTATTTTTGACGGATTTATCTTTTTAGAAAAGTCCTCATTACGTCATCATAATCGTGAGGTAAAAAGCCCATCACAGCACTGCAAACCACCAACTAACATAGGCTACGTCGCAATTTCCCCACGACTTCTAAATCTTTCCGCCCAATTACGAGACGCCCGCCTACCCAAAGGCTGACTTCAAAACATCGCAACACAATACCGCGACCGGGATACGGGGGATACCTCCATTATAAAAATATAATGAAAATAAAATTTCCTCCTTTGTTGTACTAAAGGAATACCCGAGGCAAGGCTTGTTTAAGACGCGGCCGCTCGGACTCGCTTACCTTGTTATGTATTAATCAACCTTTGTGGCTACGGGGGGCTATACAATACAAGCTTCAATGGCAATGTTTGGTGGAAACTTTCTAAATTTTACCCTAATAATATTTGTTTGGAAACAGGTATAGGTAGATGAGCAGAAGGAAGGATTCTTCGCACAAAATATTGAACTTATTTCGAGCAATCTTTGCAGTATTGTTGCTTATAAACCGTTTTGTTCTGATCCATGAATGAAGATATTTTCTGGCTGTGGAAGAGCGAAAGAGATTTGCCAGGGTCATGACAAGTAGTGTCCCGTCATCACATTTCGAAGTCATGTTGCTATCACGCTCTCAGCGATACGGGATGATAGAGAGAGTGATATGCGCTCCGATCATCTCGCCGTGACTATACGCTCGGAATAAATAGTAGAATACATTCGTACTGAGACAGCCTAGCATGGGAATGGGCCCATTTATATTATAGACCAAAATGTCTCTAAGAATAGGAAAAGTTGCAAACCGCATATTCTCACTTTACCAACACATACTTTGAACCTAAAGATTTCAGAAGACGTACAGGACACATATATACCTATTTAAGCATTAAGCATAAATTTCACATTGTACTTAAAAGTTAGATTTTATGATAAACATTACCCGGGTTTATGTGACGGAGTCGGTAATTAGAATAACAAACGTCAATAGAGTCCAAAATCCAACGGAAAAAGACCTAATCTTTTCTGATTAAGGGTTAAAATTATCTATCTACATAATGCCGCGCATCGCTACAAAACTTCTGTCCAAACTTGGCTCAAATTTTTATCGTATGCACAACAATGTCCCATTTATGTCCACGACCTATTCAAGAGTTTGTACTCTTTGGAGCCAAATAGTCAAGTACTCGTACGCCAACGGTTGTATGGCGCCAGCTTATTCCAGGAAACCCGTGACCTACATCGTCTTTGGCACTATTTTTCACAGGAATCTTTTGTTTCACGATAATATCGAATATCGCCTCTGTAACAGGTTGTCTGCTTCAATAATCTTCGTATTGTATTTGACTTTATTGTTATATCAACATATCAAATAAAGCTTCAGGATTATCTCTGGTTTTAGATTTAAGAAAATATCATGCATGGTATAAAATTATCTATTCAAAAGTCATGGACGCCCCGCGATTTCATTCGCTTACCTGCATCTCAAAATTGAAGCGTCTAACTTGAGCCGTTTAGATTTTTCATACAAAAGAATTATCCGTTTATTCCCGTACCTGTGGGAATTTCAGGAATTCCTTTCTTAAGTACCATAGGGGTGCACAACCGTGCAACCGTACCAAATTTTAAGTGTCTACGTTTTGCCGTTTGGGCTGTGCGTCGATATGTCAGTCAGTCAGCTTTTTGTTTGTATAATTAAGAAGATATATAAAAGAATCGCAGGAGTCAACTGGAACGATGCCAGGAGCGTTGTTGAGGACAAAAAGGCGTGGCATGATCTTCTCAAAGCTCTTTGCATGTTCTGAGGGGCTCAGTTACATAACCCACAGGGGATCTTTTTATTTTATTTAATGTTAATATCATTTAGTGCCCTTGAGCTGTTCACTAGTGAGGTATGTATCCGGCCATCAAGCATTGTTAAAATGGTATTAAGTCATATGTATGTTAAGTAGTATCTTAGCAGTAAGCCTTGGCGATTTGAAAAGATGCCAGTTGTCTTCCCCGGTTTCCTTCTGGCCAGTAAAAGAAATTAATGTTTTAGAAGTTAATTAAGTTTTTTGTTAAACTCATAAATGACGTTCGATCAAGCTTTGTGGTAGGCTACTGTATGGTTATAGCACTTATTAACGGATGAAATTGAATATTTGTTTCTTTGACTCTCTCCACCCTTGGGGGGGGGGGGGGTGCTTAAGTGTCGCAATACTGCGTGTCAAAGGACCACGAGCAATGGTCTTAGAAACGTTGTTGGGCTCCTACATATTCCCAACTTTTACTACGGCAACAATGTGAAACTTGCGATGTTAGTCTAGTTGTTTGTGTGAGGCTTGAATGTCATCTCCGGAAGCAAAAAAAAGACAGATCAAAAATATATTGGAATGCTTCTTGCCACACATCAAACTGTCGACAAACCTACGCCGAGATCGCCCTGAGAACCCGATTTCGAGGCTCAAGTCTCAGCTCAGACATGACCGATTCTCACGAGACTGTTTCTTAACTGTAAATACAAATTATTTGCTGAGACTGAGATTACATTGCATTTTGACAGTTCTGAGACTTGTACCGACTTCGTCTTACGACTCTGAATACCAGCCTAAGACATTATTGCCTTGGTTATAAAAAGCAGAAATGTTGAAATTACCAACCGTTTATCTCACTTCTCTGTGAAAGGCTCTAAGACAGCCTGTTGCTTGATTTACATCTAGAAACACAGAATAGAAAAAAATCAGAGAAAGATTATCCGCCATGAATCGGAATTTGTGATTAATATTATATAAGCCAAGTATATTTGTTACTCTTTCTGAACGGATTTCAATTAGACCTATATATTAACCCCATTACCAATAAACGTGTTGTCACTTATACAACGGTTATTACAGGTCTACTTGAACTGGTAATTCCGTATTTGACATACAACTGACAAGTTAAGTTGAGCTTTGTGTATCTTCGAAATAGCAATTCCGCCATTATTAGTAAGCTCATAGCTTATATGTCTGAATAAAATATAGAATGTGTTTTATCCCAAATTTCCCATGGGAATACGATAAACCGCTCGCAACACCACCGGGTATACCTAATCCATCATACAATAAGAACAGCGCAACTGCGCTGCTAATCGAAGTCTCTAAAGCTTGTGATACGGCGAGAATGTGGATTTACTTTCCGGATTCATATTCATATTCATATCATTTATTGCACTCATGTTGAAAGTAAGATGTTACATAGTAAAAGTATCAAACATGAACCCTGTTAGGGCATAGCAAACATTTTTTACTTACATACTGATTCTGTTTCTTGTGCAGTTTTGTCGGGGCGTAAAGGGTGAATAGGTAATAAGCAAATCACGGACCACACAGGATGGTGGTCAAATCCTTGATTAGGTATGGAAAATAAATAAAAACGGCGGTATGTAGAGATAATAAATTAGAAATGTTGATGAACAGTTTATTTTCTTTCTTACTGAAAATTACGAAACCACGGCATGACAAACCTAAACCAGTCATATTTAATTAGGTACTTAGTAATATCCACACTAGGCACCGATAAATATCAATAGGCATATCTACATATTATTTTCTTGTTTAGTGTTAAAAGCGCCTGAAAGACGCAAGAAGCAAAACACGCGTGTTTATTCCCTTGTGTACGAGCAGAGGCGGAATACATAATGCTATGCGCTTCATATCAGGCGCTTGATGTTTGCAGACTTGAATAAGCACTCTGTGGGTCGATTCACGTTATTATACTTTGTAACAAAAGTACATGTAGAAGCAAAAATATAAATATTCTGTATATGTATATAAAGCTCAAAGTCCTGACTATTTCATTCATCACTAACTCATCAAAGCCTAGCCTAAACCCTTGAACCAAGAAAGCTGAGATTTTGCATAGAGGTTATTTTTATGATGTTTACGAGAGCTGAGAGAGCATTTTTCATCGCCTAAGGAGGTAAAAAGGGGGGTAGAAATTCATATTAAAAAAACGTATATTTTGGAGTTACCTATGGTTCTAAAACTTGTTGGCAGTATTTTTAATAGTGATTAATACTGAAATAAGGCGAATAAAATCGCGGGGCGTCCACTATTACAAAATATCCGCGAATCGTGACAGTTGTCATGACTTTGTAAAAACTTTGCACAGTCAGACTCCGTGACAGAATGTTAGTCAGGTCAATTTATAAACAACTGGTTCATGGCACAAGTTGCGAAGTTGACATTCTAATACGTCCCTCTTTTGTTCAACTTCTGCAACAGTATTCGAGTTTAGAAGAAAGTACAGTTATAATATTCTGTAGTTTTGATTTTTCGCTTTGTTCATGTTGCATTTCAATATAGCTAAAATCTAATCGAAATATTTTTTGGGTCTTTGACATTAAACATAATGATTTTACATAATGATATTTGACATGGTTTGTTTTCTGGATCGTATGCAACTACCAAAAAAGTTTTTAACTCGTAGAGAAGACGACATAAAATTTTCAAAATAGGTATCTAATTACAAATAAATGTATCAAGGTACAGTATCTGCTCTGCCATCCTAAATCTATACGTCATTAGAAATTAAGGTAAATGTTTAATGGGGAAATTTCTTTGACGTTTTTCTGACAGTTTTTCGGGAGGAGAACTGTAATTACTGTCAAACTTTGTTTGGAAAGTATGACAGAATGACAGTTCTCCGCCCGAAAAACTGTCAGAAAAACGTCAAAAAAAATTCCCCATTTTCAGAATATAACAACTCTACATTATTGATGTTTTAGTGACACTGATATACCAGTTTCTTGGCCAGCCGTATCTACTTAAGCGTGTGGTGACGACGAATAGAATACATGTGCCAAAACACCAAAACACCACCCAAGCCCAAGTTGGACTCCCGTCGTGGGGTCGTAAGAGGCGACCGAGGGAACTCTCCAGAGGACGGGCAGCAGCGCTCTCTGTGAGTTAAACCACAACACTACTTCGATTGCCAACCCGCTTGCCAAGCGTGACGGTTATTGGCATTTCCGCCCAAATGATCATGGATTTTTTTGAGGGAGTCCCTCGTCCAGCAGTGGACATCATGTTGCTGATGATGGTGATCTAATCGCACGGCACAATGCACATTTGAGTATCTGTGGAAAAATTCAGAATCTCACCCCGAGCAAAAGGATTTAACAGTCAAACCTGCCTTCCAACTCTGGTGGTATAATACGGAACATTTTCAAAAGTTACTCATTGCAAAAGTTACGCTACCCCGCCTAATGTACCGAAACCTCAGGATTTTAACATTAATGAACCACAAAATGTCGAGAGCTGCGACACACTTCAGCAACGTTGTGCTGAAGGGCTGAGAATGTTTTTATGTACCTCTACGTACCTGTAGACGCCCAGCTATTATTTTCAGGTCTTTGCGCCTTGCCTCGGTTCCATTATTGGAATTTTAGGAAGGAAACTTAGGGCCTTACTAATGGCGGTATTGCTATTTCGAAGATACACAAAGCTCAACTTAACTTGTCAGTTGTATGTCAAATACGGAATAACCAGTTCAAGTAGACCTATAATAACCGTTGTATAAGTGACAACGCGTTTATTGGTAAGGGGGCTAATGTTTTAAAAAACAAAACTCTGGATTTACATATTTTATGTACCTACAAATGATAGGCTTTGATTTCAACGTCATATTTCTCGTTTCTTATTGTTTTGTCCGTTGTTGAAAGTTTGTTCTTGTTATATTGGTACAAGAAGTTGCACCAGTAGATCTAGGACGACATAAAACATATACCCGCTCTGATTGGCTGTTATGTTATTCACGTATTCACGCTTCGTGCGACTTGGCTTTTTTTCAACGAATCGCAGCGCGTTATGTCTTGTCATTTCTTTTGGGGCGAGGGCAGAAAATCACTCGATTTCGAGGTATACGCTTAAATAACAATTAGAGTACAAACGCATCCGTAACCTTTAAAAAATATCAAATACACATAACCCATTACTATATCTGTTAAGCTCCTTTACACTTTAAATTGGTTAACTGGAAAAAATGGCTATGAACGATAAAGTCGCCTTTTGAAATTTTATTTTTCCATTGTATTCTTTTTTACATTTGTAATGTACAATGTGCAATAAAGAGTATATTCATTCGTTCATTCATTCAAACCATTCACAACTTCACAGAAGCAGAATGGTGAATTTTCAAATTAAAAAATGTCTTATCTAGATGTCGCTAGTAGGTGTCCAGGGTGACTTCTGTCAGTTACATTGTAGTACGTTTTTTATTATTTGGATAAGCTATTTAAACTTGAGACACTTTTGTAACATGTAAACAACAGTGGCGTGCACTGGCTTTTACGACAAGGTAGGCAGTAATCCCCAAGGATTGACACATATGTATAGGTAACTTGTCTGTACGAAATATAGGTACCTACCTATCTACTCACCCACAAAACATAGGACCTTCGTTAGCCTATATCGTGAGTACAACAAAAAAAGATCTAACAATAACTCTATTATTAGGTCGGGTAGCCAAAATACTAAGGTATGCAGTGTCTATTTGCCTATATGGTGTGCACGACACTGATAAACAAAAAAATAAAAAAGTACTGTCATCTTCATTACTGGCTGTATGAATTTGAATTTGGTAATTTATAGTCGGCGTCAGCTAAGAAGCAAATTCTGACACATTGATAAATCCATGAACAATTTTTAGAATGGATATGACTGACAACCAAATGTATGGCCATGACATTTGTATCTCAGCGTTGCACATCCTATTGCTTCTTAGCTCGTTGTCATCAATTAATAGAGATGTGATTATTTTTTGTTCATGAATCGAACAACGTTTCGATTATACAGTTATATGTAAAATAAATATAATAAGCTCTACAGCACGCATTACGAACGGCTAACAAATAGGTTTCATCTTGTCGTAACCTTAAATGCATTGTCTGTTGCTCATAAAATATTTATGACGACTATAATTATTAATAATTGATGGTACCAAATAATTTCTCATAAATCGATTCCAAAATAAATCGAATCTTTCCAACATTGTACAACACTATCAGTCCAGGTCAGGCATGTCAAACGACCTGTCAAAATTTGCTTCTTACGTGACGCCGACTATAGTTGACATTTATCCCCGTAAAACATGTAGCGACATCTGTCATAATTAAGAGAAATAAGAACAAACCAACAAACTGTTCTGCAGTTTGGCGGAATTTTATTTTATGTAATACCTAATGTGTAATTTTGTGAATAAATGAATTAAAAAAAAAATAAAGTACCCTGAAAATACCCCCATTGAAACACAATTTCATTCTTCGCTGAAATTTTTATTCCCTGAATAGGGGTGACATCACAGTGTCCCAAGGTCTCTTATCTGCATGCAAGAGACAAAGCCGGCCGTCCCTTGTGAAATTCAAATGGCATCTTTAAAGCACTATTGGGAATAACACCATTTCGCGTAGCGTGGGTACAGAATGTCTGCAATATTTAGCTCGAGTCGTAGCCGGAATATGCATCGTCGGGCGCTCATTCATACATTTATTCTGTATTAAGGTGGGCGTCCGTTGCTTTAAATATTCACATAGCTATTTGGAGATGGGAAATAATATACTGAAAGTAATCCTCATGGATTACTGAACGACACAGCAAAACTACTTTACGTTCAACAGTGAGCTACATATGGTGTTAATTTTAAACTAGCTTTTATTTGCCAACAAACTGTTCTGCAGTTTGGCGGAATTTTGAACCTAATTTGTAATTTAGTGAATTAATAATAAAAAAGTTTTGATCTGAATGTCGATTTCAAGCGCATTTAGTAATAACTTGAATTGTGAAGTTACTCATTTAAACATAAACATTTAGTAAGGTAAGGTTAAGATTTTTTATTTGTCATTAAATATCAATTACACTATGAAGATTTTCTCGTTACAGTGATACTCCTTTCGCTTAGTCAAAGTCAAAGTCAAAACGTTCATTTTTCATAATTATAAGTGCTATAACATACAGATATACAGTAGCATAACACAAAGCTTGATGAACGTCATTTATGACTTTAAAACAAAATTAATCGTC
>SJJU01041162.1:0-10417 GCA_012932125.1 Conopomorpha cramerella | reverse complement strand
TACATCAATAAAATAATACTGACGGTAATCGTTTATACTCTGTTGTTAGCCATACGGGGGTTCACAATGGGGAATTTTCTTTGACGTTTTTCTGACAGATTTTCGGCCTAAGAACTCAAGTCATTACTGTCATACTTTCCAAGCAATGTTTGATAGTAATGCTAGTTCTTAGCCCGAGTACTGAGTATTGTACAAGTACCTATTGGAAACAAGGGTGAACGCTTAGCTATACACGCTTAATTATCTAAACGACAAAACATTATGTAAAATACAATAATATTTCCCATCTTCCAACGTATCTATAACTATATCTCGTATCTACTACTATAGAGTAGGCCGAGGCGAATTGGATCACAGGGCGAATCGGATCACAATAAGTATTTGAAAAATATGGAGATGGAAAGTATCCTATGTCCTTCTCCTGGCTCTAAACTACCTCACTGACAATTTTCAGCTAAATCGGTTCAGCCGTTCTTGAGTTATAAGTGGAGTAACTAACACGACTTCCTTTTATATATATATAATATTCCGCGGCCAATTCACTCGGGGAAGGGAGTAAGAGATGTATACCTATGGTTGGGTTCGGCAACGCGCGGAATTTGAAATTATTTTTCAAATACTTATTGTGATCCGATTCGCCTCGGTCTACCCTAATTTGGATGTTGAGAAATTTCCTTGTCATCTTCCGATCTTTGCCAGGTTTGACAGCTGGAATACATTATGAAAAGTTTGGAAGATAAAATACGAAGTTCCCAAAACAATTGTTATGGTAGAAAATGTGAATAAGGCAATACATTAACCACGCACCATAGAAAGCATTCTCCGCCCGGTCGGTCACCAGGAAGCTGGTGTCGTCGCGTCCAAATTCCTCGCTGTCGTCTCCTGGCATGGTGTCGTCAGAGTCTGGCGAGCTGTGGACACAAGGCCGAGGGGTCTCTCAAATCAAACACGCGCAGCACACCAACATCACCACAACCAATAATAGCCGGCCGGCACTTCGCAGTAGCCAATCACAACGCACTTCGCACAAAGCTTTAATGTTATCGAGCATCGCTACAAGAGCTCGTGATGTGTCAGCGCCACGGTACATGTCGCGCACAAAGTGGAGCAAAGTATACCTGCGGGTCACCCGGCGGACCATGACGGGGTGACTCGTGCCCATCACCGTATTGGTCCGGGACAGTTCTCCTTGGAAGCCCTGCAACAAATGTGTTTGTTTATTCCTTTACAGCGACGCGCACGTTTACATGCATATATCCTGCATACGTAAGCAACGTTGTCGTTGTTGTAACGTTGTAGCCATATTGCAGTTTAATGAAATAAACATTTGGGGTGAAATGCTAATAATCGCCACGCTTGGCAGGCGGGTTGGCGATCGCAGTGGTGTTGTGGTTTAAATCACAGAGAGCGGAGCTGTCCGTTCTCTGGACAGCTCCCTCGGTGACGGGAAAAGTTGAGCTGGGTGGTGACAAATGTATTCTATTCGCTGTCACCACACGGCAAAAAAATATGTAGGAGTAGTATACTTTTCATTTGCCTAGATCCACAATGAGAGGTTTTCTGCTAGCTTCAAATATGCCAAAAGTAGTTCCAAAACATCTCACAGATGGCGCTAATCAGACATGATTTCAAGGAGAAACTCATTTTAGAATTGTCAACAAAAAATAAAAATATGAAATGACAACCCTGTCTAGGTAGTGCCATCTATTGACATTTCTTAAAACTGTAATAAGCCACCTGTCAGAAAACCTCCCATTCCACAACGTGTGATGAAGGCTCTATCGAAAATACCGCCTGTTGCCGTCAACATTTTGCCAAAAAACAATCCATTAAGTCCATTTACTCTTATACACTGAATAATTAATATTTCAACGGTCCAACTTTCAATTAACTATGGTCCATTGACTGACATGAAAGCGAGCGCGTATTTATGTGAAAAGACGGATTAAAATTTAATTATACGCAAAATACTGTACATTTATATAAAATGAAATGTTATCGCGTATTAATGAAAATGCGACTATTTGTTATTCGATTTAATAATATCGTGGCAGCGCGAAAATCATTCAAACACAATAATTACATAAATTAATTATAGCCGGTAAATAAATTAATAACATAATTATTTCAGATTCTGATGGTTCAATCGTTTATCAATCAAACGAAAATTCTAGAGGTATTTTAGTTGAAATCTAATTAAATGTATGTATAAGCTGTTTCCTTCCTACTACGTAAAGTATATCCGAGCTATGGTGTATGACAGGGCGGCCTTAAAATCGACAAATCATGGGTTGAATATTTGGTACTTAAAATAAAAAAATCGAGAAACTGCAAGAAAAGTGACCATTCCTCCACAATAACGGCAGCGCAAAATACATTTTGAAAATGAAATTGTTAGAGCTATTATAATATAATACCAAGAGCTCCTTGCTCTTGTCCAATAGTGAACTGTGTTTCGATGAATTCCTATATCTTTGAATTGGTTTAACTAATAATAGTACTCCGAACAAAAACATTATAGTTATACTAGCAGAGCTGGTCGGGATAAATGTCATAAATTATAATTTATTCAAAAAATCCTACGTGAAGGTGTTGTAAACAGTGTAACCCGCGGGGCAAACGTACAGAACAAATCCTCAACCCAATACTAAAGCACTGTGCGCCATAAGCTGGTGATGGAATGAATCCCTGACCACAAGCCTAAATCGATTTTCAACAATACACTGCCTCGACCTGTCCCGTGCACAACGATTTAGTTGAACCTATTGAAATTTCCCACTATCGTGAGGTGTTGGTTGCGACGAGGGCGGGCGGGCGACAAAGCATGCATATTACGCTCCAATTTACCAGGTACCGTTGGCAGTATCATCAAAGCAACAGGGTGTGTTCAAAAGAAACGACCATTACACACTTTAAAAGAAATTTTGCCTTCCGACTCGAAACAAAATTTCTGCATGGGAAAAATACTTTAGAGTTAGAGCGGTGAGTAGAATTTCACATTGTGTTTTTGTTCCTTTTCATTGCTATATTGCCAATATTCGATGAATCAGATAGTGACAGGATGAGACTTTTTTTTATTTCTAGAGGGTCCCATGTTTAAAACATGAAACATACCTTGATTTCATAAGATACACATCTGGTATTTGCGAATATTTCCGAGTTCACGTCTGTTCCGAGTCCAATGTTCGTGTTGAAAAGTTACTTTCGTATGGGCTGAAATTTATGTTTCAGTCTAGTAGGCAGAATTAACAATAGGTACAGTCTACTTTGTCAAATCACCTCATCCGAATTTACATCCGGCCGCCCGCCCAGCGCTGCCCAGCCGGGGGCTAATCTGTCTGTTGAATTCAATATTGTTTCACAGTGGTATCAGATACTAAGGCTGTTAATTCAATATTGTTCCACTGAGAGTATATTTGTTCATGGCGCAATTAGCAGATGTTTTAGGTCCAGATTGACACAACAGACCGCTTTTTTTCCTTTTCAAAATCTACTATATAAAAATAAATAACTCCAGAACGCACGAACCGAATTCCACGATTTTGCATTCGTTGGAAAGGTCTCGGGCTCCGTGAGGTTTATAGCAAAGAAATTTCAGGAAAAAAAAACAACAGAAAAGCGGGTAAACGAAACGAATCACGTCACCATCTGGAGGCGAAACGGAAAAACGTTCGCCGGGTTTGCTAGTAGGTTCTAAAATCATTCCGACACTCAAACCGTACAAGAAGAGTAGCGTCGGAAACGTAAAACAAAAAATCCCACCTAAAAACTCCTGTCCTCTGGCAATGTTGTGTAATTGTAACGGATAATCATCGACGCATTTTTTAATGACCTTTTTTTAGACTAATATGTCTAGTAGAATTATGGTCCATTTCAGTCTCGGCATTAATTTACGATATTAGCATTTTCATTAGAGTGACTCTTCACGCATCGCTTCCTCCGAAGCGCAGCGCCCTCCATTGTCTGCGGCACTTCTTTGTGTGTCTATTATGACTTTTAATTTGTGGTTTTAGCTTTATTTAATTTGAACGGAGTTGAGGGATTTTTCATATTTTACCATTCTTGATTCAGGCAATAGTTTTGTGATACTACCTGTTTCACTATTATAAAACATCATCGTGGAGTTCTTATAAGTGACAAGTAAAAATTAATTTATTGTCTAATGACATTTAAATATGAGTTTCAACCATGAGGTTCAGACTTTTCGTTTTGATATTTTTAGATTAATATTCTGAAAGAAACATCCATGCATATTGTAATGCTTGAGACGCATTTGTCTCTTTTTTACACTTGCCATTAGAGTCAGAGAAAGGAAAGATCAGATATTGCCTCAGCCCACCTAGAACTTGGTTCACGTTTCGAAATACGGGCCTTATTGATGCAAGAATGTTAGGGAGATAGAGGTAGGAAGGAAGTAAACTACATCTCATCCTGGAAATCTCAAGGGAACGGAGAAGCGAGCTGGAACGCGAGACAGAGCCATTTGCTATATTATTATACAAAATCGGCGCAGCTGAACGACACTCCTATTAAGTGTAATTGCGGCGCACTTACACCGATGACGGGTGGTTAACGAGACGAGTATAACTTGGACTACCTTTCGTTAACAATAGTACGATATCACAGTTAAATGTGCCGAAATTTTAAACGATGCATTTTAACCGGCCTCAAATATTTTCACGTAGAATTCCAATGTGTTTATTATGTAAATCGTGTGTTTATAACAATTATTATTATAATGTAATTTAATAATATTTCCCAAACGACCGAAGCTTTGGTGGTTATGAAATAATTAATTAATAAAGAATAAAAAATTAATAGACATTAACGAAAGAGTATGGTACTCCAGAAAGACATACATCGACCAGAATGGTGATGCCCACATGTGGCGGCAAGAAGACGCGCACGTCTCCAAAGAATGGCCCGTATGCCGAGAGGGAGTAGGGCTTGTCACTGTTAAAAAAATACCCCTTTGGGAGACAGACGTGAAATCTATGTTAAGAATGTTTGCGATAGAAAACTGAGAAATTACTCTTTGTATCGATATAGAGCCCCCTCAAGCAGCTCATGACGATATACATACATATACATTGTACAAATGTCCCATTGTAACATCATTCCTACAGACATTAAAAACATTAGGTTCAAAATTGCGCGACTCCATCTGACGAAGTGAAGTGAATCGTGAAATATGTTCGTGAAATCAGGAACATACTTCAGGAACATAAGATGTAGGAGAATTATGCCAGAATAATATTATATTATTTATATATAGTTTACTTGCAGTGCTAGTGTAGTAGTCAGCAAACGGACTGTACGACGCCATCAGACATGTGGACTTATGATTTGCGCAAGAAGACTGTCATCAATGAATTACAGTGGCGTGCCATTGGAGAGGTCTATGTCCAGCAGTAGAAAAAAAAGACAACTAGTTGGCAAAAACATTAACAAAAAACTTTAAGTTACAAACTAAAGGTTACAAAGATTACTAACTGTGACGTTTCCTTGTTGCAAGTAAGGAACTATTTACCTGTTACCCACACAGAGTAACAACGTAAGCCGATATCAATGGGAGACCTGCGCTGAAGCTTACACGGATAGCACACTAATAAACGGGCCCAGACATATAAAAGGAAAATAATTTTCCCGGAATGGACAGTTGTTATCGAGCACGGATTGCTTCCGCATCGGAACTCTCTGGCCCGTTGACAGCTTAGCATGCGTACTACATAGTTGATTACCTTTTAGAATATATTATAATACTTGACATCCGGTTATTTTTAAGCGATTTTATAAAAGCAGCCATTCTCAATTCGATTTTTTTAAGTTTGTTCGCGGATAACTCCGTTGTTTATGAACCAATTTTTATGATTCTTATTGTTAGAAAGAGTTATTTCCAAGGTGATCCCATGAAATCAGGGTTTGATGTTGGCAAACCCTAAACCGAGGGTAACAATGTACGGAAGGACGGCCAGGCCTGGTTCTTCTAACTTCTTTTGTAAATTAATAAAATAAAAATTATTAGTAAGATATAACTAGGCCGTCAAATACACATATCAAAAGTGTCTAGAGATCAAGAACATTTGTAGCTCTAAAAAAAATCAAATTTATTTAAATCAAATCTAATCTTCTGGATTGGTCTCCTACCTAATTCCCCATGCGTGTATCAATGACTTACCACAACATTTTGAATAAATTATGAATGAATTCAGTTTTTGTAAAATATATTCTTCACTGCAATCTTCTAAAATGTACGTGATCCCTATACACTTTTGATGTGTGTATATTAATAAACATCGATAAGCTATACACGAGCTCCTTCGTTAACAAACACCTTTGGCCTAAGCATAACTTGGCTCCACACATCGGAACAAACCTCTGGTAAACACATAATTATGTCCAAGCATACTTTGATCCAGCAGCCGTGTGGTGACGGGGAGTAGAATACATGTGTCACCACCCCAGCCCAACTTTTCCCGTCATGAGGTTCGTAAGAGGCCACCGAGCAGCAGCAGCGCTCACTGTGAGTTAAACCACAACACCACTGCGATCGCCAACCCGCCTACCAAGCGTGGCGATTATTGGCATTTCCCCCCAAATGATCATGGAATTCATTGGGGAAGGGCCTCGAACTTAGAGCCCATAGTGCCAATATGTGGCGGCCCTATTAATTGATTTGGTATACTTAATTTATTTTTATCTATACTTATATTATAGAGAGTAAATAATTGTATTTATGGATGTTTGTAACGAATAAACTTAAAAACTACTGGACCGATTTCAATATTTCCTTCCGCATTTAGAAGGCTACATTATCCCTGACTAACATAGGCTATATTTTATCCCGAAATTCCCACGGGAACGCAAAAAACGCGAGGAACACAGCGCGGCACTACTAGTTATTTATAATAACGTAATATTTGATAGATCCCGACGTCCACTAACACATTGAAACAGCGATCTGAGCGCCAACACAGCTATGTTACGATCCTTATAGAGGAAATTCTGGATTCCATTAAAATTACTCCACATAATCTCTACCGAATTCCAGACGAAATAGTTACACTACAAAGCTGTTATTCGCATCGATTTTCATCAAATAGAACGACTTGTACTTACTACATCAGGGGTAAGTCCACCACCACCCAAGCCCTACCTTCCTCTCGGCGTAGTACGGGTCATTCTCTGGAGACGTGCTCGTCTACTTGTTCGATGATACTACTCAATAACGATTTCAACGTAATTAAACATAGTGTCTTGGTTTCTAGAGTAGTCTATAGATAGTAGGTTAGGTTTGGGTAAGGTTTGTAGTTTAGGTCTTTTAGGGGTTGTTCTTACGTTTGTATTTACAAAAATCTCCGTGTTTCCCACGCAGTGTTGGCTAGAGGTTTTCATGTCAGTGGTGAATAGGTATCAACTAATATTGAGGACTAGACTAGGTATTTTATTTATTATTTTAAATTTGACTATTTTCAGTGGTGGAGTTAACTTTCACTAATAGGTATTTTTTAAGTAAGTAAAGGTAGGCAAGGGGTAGTTACCTACCCCTTGCCTTTATCTCCTATCCTGGTACTTAAAAATATATTTCGCTGACGAAAAATTAGTGCCTTTTTCGTCAGAAAAAACGGTGGCAAATATTTTTCTATCGAATAAGGAATCTGACCTACGTGTCCTAAATCTCAAATAACAAATGAGTTTCGTCGTAGACCACATAACTTCAGTCAGAATTGTGGTCAAACCCTTGTTTATCCTTGTATAACGATATTCTAAAGAGGAAAGGTTTGATTTTTTTGTTTGTTTGAATTGAATAGGCTCCGAAACTACCGGACAGATTTGAAAAATTCTTTCACTGTTGGAAAGCTACATTATTCCTGAGTAACATAGGCTATATTTCATCCCTAAATTCCCACAGGAATGAAAAATCGCTAGTAACACACGCGCGATACACAGCTAAACATAAACAACTCACTCCCGTGTTAGAATAGTCTTCGGTAATAAATAATATTATGTACAAATTCTTCCGTAATGAAAACAATAATATTATTTTCCTGTTCAATAATCTACTGCCCTAAGGTTGAAATTCATACGAATGTAATTAGAAAATGCGGTTAATTTTATTCTTACATAAGAAAATCTTTATATAATGTTTTTTTCATTACACAGGAAAGCATCAAAACTGTAAAAACACGGCTTGACGGAAAAAACAGAACCAAAGAAAAGACAAACAACAATCTGATTTGTCAAAATAAAAAAAATCTACTTTCTAAGCTACCAGTCACGCGGCAGCAAGGAGGCCGTAACATATTTTTTTTTCTGAATATAAAAAGCAAAGATGGATGTAGATGCGGTTCTTACGCCTAAATAATATGAAACTATAAAGGTAAAGCAGCCTGACAAATAAACTTGTAGTGACAATCGTTAAAACAATGAGAGGTTTTCTGATAGCATCAAATATGTCAAAAGTAGTTCCAAAACATCTCACAGATGACGCTAATCAGACATGATCTTAAGGAGAAACTCATTTTAGAATTGTCACCAAAAATGTGAAATGTCAACCCTGTCTAGGTAGTGTCATCTATTGACATTTCTGTAACTGAACTGTAATAAGCCACCTGTCAAAAAACCTCCCATTGTACTGTTTTGGGTCAAGCAATACTAGCGCTATTAGGTAGTTCATGAGTTTTTTTTACCATTTACTGGTATTTATGTACTTACAGTGAAAGCGGTCTCGTTGACGCCATCGGTGCCGATTGGGGTGCGCAGAGATTGCGGCAGCAGTTCGATCAGGTTGGTGGAGTGGGGCTGGTAGCGCAGCACCAGCACACACGTGGACACCAGGGTGTAGGCGAGCAGGGTGCCTGGGGAGGAGTTTGGACTTCAGTTTCAAAGTACATAATGAAATGGTTTTATTATGCGTGCATACCTACAATATTGTATTATTGTCTAATGTATTAAGTTAGTTTATTGATGATGTAGTTGGGTTCTCCCAGTACAGGTTAGACAGAGTTAAATTAGAGGTTCCCAAACTTATCTTGTCTACTGCTTACTGCGAAAACAATTTTTTTTCAGTCCATTTTTACCTACCTAAAGACCAGTGTAAGTTCAAGTGAAATGATAGTGAGTGCGGTGGTATTTCGCTATCTGACGTCAGTGCTCTGTCTATAGTACTAAGATTGCTTGTTACTTCGTCATTGAAAAACATTCTACTAAAATGCACGATTTTTAGGCTCTAAAACAGCACAAAATGTCATTTTATTGAACTGTACAGAAGTTATCCATGCAATTGTCACGTAGATATTTATCGGTGTTATATACTTATTATATACTGTATCTGTCTGAAATATTAAGGCTTAATTGATTGGGTTGTTATAAAAGTATTGATTGGGAATTCAGGCATATGCATAATGTCTAATCCAGCCTGCTGGAATGTCGACGTCTGGTTAGTGGATTTCAGGCTGTTGCCAGCCGCGCCGCTCCAGTTACAGCTGTTTACTAATGACTGTTAGTTTGTAGTCGCCAAGCGATATGCGTTTCTCTGAATCCAAGTCACCGACATAGCTCATCGTTTTAGCGAGCTGAAGTGGCAGTGGCCCGGCCATATTAGCCGTAGAACCGATGACCGTTGGGGAAAACGAGTTCTCGAGTGGAGACCGCGTCTCGGCAAACGGAGTGTAAGACGCCCTCAGGCAAGGTGGACTGATGATATACGCAAGATGGCTGGCAGAAGCTGAATGCGAGAAGCCGAAAACAGATCACATTGGCGTGCAATTGGAGAGGCCTATGTCCAGATTACAGTATCATCTCATCAGCCACATAACGTCCACTGCTGGACGAGGGCCTCCCCCAATGAGATCCGTCATTTGGGGTGAAATGCCAGTAATCGCCACGCGTGGCAGGCGGGTTGTGATCGCAGTGGTGTTGTGGTTTAACTCACAGAGAGCGCTGCTGCCCGTTCTCTGGAGAGGTCCCTCGGTCGTCTCTTACGACCCCCATGACGGGAAAAGTTGGGCTGAGGTGGTGACACATGTATTCTATTCGCCGTCACCACACGGCTAAGAGAGATACAAGTATGGGCTGATGATATGCGGTTACTGTCGGCAGGCGTCCGGTAGGCTACAATCTCTAGGCCAAGTCTGTTACACTCTCGCAGATGCATCGCTCTGGTGTCGTAACTGCAAACGACGAGCATCGCAGTTTCACTAAGGACGACTGTGTGTGACCTCTCCCTAAGGACGTCGGCAGAATATTAGCGTAGCGGGCAGTTATGCTCGAGACACCATGCTGAGCCGTTCCCCTTTTCGACCGCGAGGTGGCAGCACACGCGCAGTGCTACACGATCCATTTTTTTTTATTGAACTTTATGCTTTTTACAAATTGTGTCTTCGTCTGTGTGTGTCTGTACCTGTGTGTCGAAATA
>SJJU01041004.1:0-12615 GCA_012932125.1 Conopomorpha cramerella | reverse complement strand
AGCTATCTTGCGTATATCATCAGTCCACCTTGCCTGAGGGCGTCCTACACTCCGTTTGCCGAGACGCGGTCTCCACTCGAGAACTCGTTTTCCCCAACGGTTATCAGTTCTACGGCAAATATGGCCGGCCCACTGCCACTTCAGCTTGCTAAAACGATGAGCTATATCCATGACTTTGGTTCTCTGTCGTGTGAAAAAATTACATGTATTGTATGTTTTTCGCAGAGATGCGTCAGGAGATAGCGGTGTGGCGTCGCGCGGCCGCCTCGCTCTCCGCCTACTCGCGGGACGAGGACCTCGTCAGGAAGGCCTTGGAGAAGAAGGTACGTAGCAGCGGCGTGCAGCCGTGCACATCATACAGGCACAAAGACTCTGCCTACCTTAGGATATTGGCTACCCGACCTAATAATAGAGTTATTGAAAAAAAAATACACTTCACGCCTTTAATCTCAAAGAGGGGTAGGCAGAGGCACTTGCTAAAGCAAGTACCCACGGTTCACCGAGCGTATTTAACCCAACGTGACAGGGGGTGAGCCCATCGCCGTTATAGGGTTCACACACCTTGTGGTTGTGCGGGTTTCATCACGATGTTGTCCTTCACCGTACGAGCGTTGCGTTGCGTACATAGGCTCTGAAAAAGAGTCCCATTGGTACACGTCCAGTAGCCGGACTCGAACCCGGGACCTCCCGGTTGTACAAGTCAAGTATCCGACCAACTGGACCACAGACGCTCTAGAGTTATTGCTAGACCTTTTTTGTTGTACTCACGACATAGGCTAACGAAGGTCATGTGTTTTGTGGGTGAGTAGATATGTAGGTACCTTTATTTCGTAAATACAAGTTACCTATACATAGGTATCAATCCGTGGGGATTGAATTGGCACTGCTGTACCTATTCTAGGTTAAGTATTGGATAAATAAATAAATAAATGTACGCGAACCAAACGGTTTGCGTCTACTTTCATAGTGCGAACCGCCAGGATGTGGATCGACTTGCCGGAGTCTGTGTTTCCTGCGCAGTACAGTCTGGAGGTCTTCAAGTCACTGGGGTGAATAGTTACCTAATGAACAAGTGTGCTCCATCGTAGACCACATCGCTGCTTAACATCAGACAGGATGGTTGTCAAACGCTTGTTCATAGCGATAAAAAAGCAAGGTGTTAGTTCTGGCGGTGTCGAGTGGAAGGTACGGAGGGTGGGAGGGTGTGAGGTGAACAGAGCCGTGTGGCGCCACCAGGGCTCCGAGTCTGCTATCTACTATATAAAAATAAGTCGGGTTTTCCTCCCTGACGCTATAACTCCAGAACGCACGAACCGATTTCCACGGTTTTGCATTCGTTGGAAAGGTCTCGGGCTCCGTGAGGTTTATAGCGAAGAAAATTCAGGAAAAAATTCAACAGTAAAGCGGGTAAACGAAACGAATCCATCTGGTGGCGAAACGGAGTTCGCCGGGTTTGCTAGTTTTTTATAAGACCATTTCTGTCTCTCAGTAGTCTGGTGATGGCGTCAAAAAAGTCCAAAATGGCGGCTTTGGTAGTCTACTAACTAACACTCATTAGGGTACCATGACACCGTTCTGATGCCAGCACGAAGTCAAACTTCAACGATGCTTGAAATCAGTCATCATCATTATCAGTCCATACTTGTCCACTGCAGGCCTCTCCAATTGCACGCCACTGTGATCTGTTTTCGGCTTCTCGCATCCAGCTTCTGCCAGCCATCTTGCGTAGGTATATCATCAGTCCACCTTGCCTGAGGGCGTCCTACACTCCGTTTGCCGAGACGCGGTCTCCACTCGAGAACTCGTTTTCCCCAACGTCATCGGTTCTACGGCTAATATGGCCGGCCCACTGCCACTTCAGCTTGCTAAAACGATGAGCTATGTCGATGACTTTGGTTCTCTGTCGGATCACTTGAAATCAGTACAAATCGGTATTCTACTATTTTTTTGTACTTAACTGTCAGTTCGATGACGTTTATAGTTTGGTAGTCTGCTATTTTATTTATCAAGTTTGACAACTAGAGTGATACTATCACGAAGAAATTCTGAGACTATTGGCTATGTGCGCGACGGTGGCGACGCGTAGCGTTTACAACTTTTGCGGAAACTGTCAAATAATAACAATGTAAACATTGTTAGTTTTCTTTGCAAATATAAATAAAACCAAAGATTAAAATAGTATTGTTAACATTATTTAAGTCCTATTTATTCTACTACTATTTATTCTATTACTATAAAATTAATATAGAGGTAATAATAAAACACTTACTTCTTTCTTTTCACAGCAGCAATCCATTTTTTTCGTTGTTCTATTTTGTAGGAAGCTCTTGGGAAAATATGAAATGTACATTTGCTATTGAGGCCGTTATTTTTACAGTTTACAACGCATTTATTTCTTCGCTTTGATTTCGCACTGCAATCAACAATTTGACAGCTGATCATCCGCATTTGTTTCCAATTTCTGCCGTGTCGTGCGCTGCGGTCGTTATCTGTCTGCCACTTCTCGCTGGGTCCGGGCACAGGTTGACACCCTCAGTAGTTGGCTACTTGCTTTGTCCCACTACTTTCCCTAACTCGACACTTTATTCAATTCACTACTACCCTAATTCCACACACTTTTAGATTCGACACTCGTCGCAGTGGACACTAGGTCATATTGACAGTTTGGTACAGTCAAGAAGAAAACAAATTATATCAATAGGTAGCTTAATTTATTAAAACAGAAAATAGGCACTTGTGGATCAACTAAAATAAAGAACACATAACTAACTTATACAAGCCACAAGCAACATAGCCAATATTATGTTTTCGTTCCAGGTGTCCCGGCTGACGTCGGCGCTGCGGCGGCGCGAGGCTGGCGGCGGCGGCGGCGGCGCGGACCCTCGCTTCTGTGCCACACTAGCGCAGATGAAGGAAAAGGTATAACAGATCAAAAAAACATACAGCTTATATCCAGAAGTACATAAAAAAATACACTTCAGGCTTTTTAATCCCAAAGCGGCGTAGGTAGAGGCACTTGCTAAAGCAAATGCCCACAGTTCACGCGCCCGTATTTAACCCAACGGGCTCACCCCCTGTGTGAGCCCATCGCCGTTATAGGGTTCACACACCTTGTGGTGTGCGGGTTTCATCACGATGTTGTCCTTCACCGTACGAGCGTTGCGTTGCGTACATAGGCTCTGAAAAATAGTCCCATTGGTACACGTCAAGTACATTAAACTTCCATACATTATGCCGTGTGGTGACGGCGAATAGAATACGTATGTCACCTCCCCAGCCCATCTTATCGACAGAGGGAACTCTCCAGAGGCCGGGCAGCAGCGCTCTCTGTGAGTTAAACCACAACACCACTGCGATCACAACCCGCCTGCCAAGCGTGCCGATTATTGGCATTTCCGAATCATATTCTAATGAAGATTTGATTTTGATTTTTGACCCTCGTCCAGCTGTGGACGTCAGGAGGCTGGTGATGATAATGACCACAAATTGCTTAGAAAGAGAAAGACTAAACCAACGCGACTTGCAAATCTACTTGCTCGGAGTTAAGGTCCCATTGTGACGTCATGTGGACAACTTTTTTTTCTAAATCAGGGATGATCCCACCACAACCCCTGCCTCTCTCTGTACGGGCCATTCTCTGGAGAAGTGCGCGTCTACTTGCTTTTGCTTCTTTTCAACGCACACGTTTTCTGGACTCTATACAAATTATATGTATCCGTCCCTGTTTTGTTGCCAACTCTCCCCCTTCTGGGGCATGACGACCACATTACGGAGACTTCGCGTCGGGTCCTCGTAGCGTCTTCAGTCGTTAACAGGCTTCGTGTGTTCTTCGAGCTGTATGCCAGCGATTAGCAAACTCACGCAAGCATTTAAAAATAATAATAATAATAGTTTATTTCAAGTTACAAGACTCGTATAACAATTATAGAAAGAAAGCACATAAAATTAATTAATTATAACTATAACAAAACAAAATTAAATTAAAAACAAACACAATACAATAATAAGCACGCTAGATGGAGGCAGATGGCCGGTGAAGACCACAACAGTGGTTAATATAGAGTATAGACACAGTCCGGCCTGGCCGCCACTGCTGCCAAGAGGGTGTTGGAGCTGCCCCGAGTTCTGCTCACCAGAGAGCCGGCGAACTTGCGCATGATGCAGTGGAAGCCGTTTAGCGTCCCTCGACTACTAACCAGGTCCCCAAAGTAGACAGCTATAAAAAATCTTATGAAAGTTGCGTAGCGTCTGAAAAAGTACATACGAATCAAACGGTTTGCGTCTACTTTCATAGTGGGAACCGCCAGAATGTGGAACGACTTGCCGGAGTCTGTGTTTCCTGCGCTGTACAGTCTGAACGTCAAGTCAGGAAATAGGTGCGCCAACGTGTACCACATCGCTACCTAACATCAGGCAGGATTATTAAAATAAACGATAGTTTCAGCTCTGCAAGATATTTATTGGAAAATACAATATTGGTTACTCAAAGGGAACGTTTTCGGCGGGCAGACGCGAGAGAGAGGGCGCTCTAGCGGGAAACTAGGCACAGTATTGCGAAGAGCGTCTGTGGTCCAGTGCGTCGGATACTTGACTTGTGTCCCGGGTTCGAGTCAGGCTACTGGACGTGTACCAATGGGACTCTTTTTCAGAGCCTATGTACGCAACACAACGCTCGTACGGTGAAGGAGAACATCGTGATGAAACCCGCACACCACAAGGTGTGTGAACCCTATAACGGCGATGGCTCACCCCCTGTCACGTTGGGTTAAATACGCTTGGTGAACCGTGGGTACTTGCTTTAGCAAGTGCCTCTGCCTGCCCCTCTTTGGGATTAAAGGCGTGAAGTGAATTTATTTTTTATTTTATTTTTATTATTGTGAAGGCGGGAATATTTAAAATCTTAACAAGGATTGTGGTCAAATTCCTTGTTTATGATGGTTCAAAAAGAACAGATAACCTTTGGAACAAGGCTATAATTGCTCGTACAATCCACAGTACCGCATCAGAGACAAGACGCTCCTCATCAAGTCGTGTGTGTGCGTCTCCTTCGTCGTGGTGGTATTCTTCCTGCACGCTATACCACAGTTGCGTAAGTCCGCCATTTTCTCACATAACGTCATACACATAACTTACATAACATAACACATAACTTACTAAAACGTCAACAACAACAATGGCGCACGCACTGACTGACGTCACGCTCTCTGATTGGCGTTCACTGTCACGTGATTAAATTTATATTTTTCTGTTTTAAATAATGAAAAATATTAATAATCTTACATTTTTATAATAAATAAATAATTGTATTTACTTCTATAAATAATAATGAAGTTATATATATTACAACATGACCTATTATTTTTTAGTGGACACAAGCCTATTGTCCTGTCTAATTGCATGCCACTGTGATTTGTTTTCGGCTAACCAGCTTCTGGCGGCCATTTTGCGCAAATAGTTTTTGGTGTTTTTCATTTACGTATGTTTTGTCACATAACTTCATCAATTGTCCAGTTTCATTGCATGCCACTGTGATTTGTTTTCGGCTAACCAGCTTCTGGCGGCCATTTTGCGCAAATAGTTTTTGGTGTTTTTCATTTACGTATTTTTTGTCACATAACTTCATCTATTGCCCTGTCTAATTGCATGCCACTGTGATTTGTTTTCGGCTAACCAGCTTCTGGCGGCCATTTTGCGCAAATAGTTTTTGGTGTTTTTCATTTACTTACGTATATTTTGTCACATAACTTAATCAATTGTCGTGTCTAATTGCATGCCACTGTGAGTTGTTTTCGGCTAACCACCTTCTGGCAGCCATCTTGTGCAAATAGTTTTTGGTGTTTTTCATTTACGTATGTTTTGTCACATAACTTCATCAATTGCCCTGTCTAATTGCATGCCACTGTGATTTGTTTTCGGCTAACCAGCTTCTGGCGGCCATTTTGCGCAAATAGTTTTTGGTGTTTTTCATTTACGTATGTTTTGTCACATAACTTCATCAATTGTCCAGTTTCATTGCATGCCACTGTGATTTGTTTTCGGCTAACCAGCTTCTGGCGGCCATTTTGCGCAAATAGTTTTTGGTGTTTTTCATTTACTTACGTATATTTTGTCACATAACTTAATCAATTGTCGTGTCTAATTGCATGCCACTGTGAGTTGTTTTCGGCTAACCACCTTCTGGCAGCCATCTTGTGCAAATAGTTTTTGGTGTTTTTCATTTACGTATGTTTTGTCACATAACTTCATCAATTGCCCTGTCTAATTGCATGCCACTGTGATTTGTTTTCGGCTAACCAGCTTCTGGCGGCCATTTTGCGCAAATAGATTTTGGTGTTTTTCATTTACGTATGTTTTGTCACATAACTTAATCAATTGTCCTGTCTAATTGCATGCCACTGTGATTTGTTTTCAGCTAACCAGTTTCTGGCAGCCATTTTGTGCAAATAGTTTTTGGTGTTTTTCATTTACTTACGTATGTTTTGTCACATAACTTCATCTATTGCCCTGTCTAATTGCATGCCACTGTGATTTATTTTCGGCTAACCAGCTTCTGGCGGCCATTTTGCGCAAATAGTTTTTGGTGTTTTTCATTTACTTACGTATGTTTTGTCACATAACTTAATCAATTGTCCTGTCTAATTGCATGCCACTGTTTTGTTTTCGGCTAACCAGCTTCTGGCGGCCATCTTGCGCAAATAGATTTTGGTGTTTTTCATTTACATATGTTTTGTCACATAACTTCATCAATTGTCCTGTCTAATTGCATGCCACTGTGATTTGTTTTCGGCTAACCAGTTTCTGGCAGCCATCTTGCGCAAATAGTTTTTGGTGTTTTTAATTTACGTATGTTTTGTCACATAACTTCATCAATTGTCCTTTCTAATTGCATGCCACTGTGATTTGTTTTCGGCTAACCAGTTTCTGGCGGCCATCTTGTGCAAATAGTTTTTGATGTTTTTAATTTACGTATGTTTTGTCACATAACTTCATCAATTGTCCAGTTTCATTGCATGCCACTGTGATTTGTTTTCGGCTAACCAGCTTCTGGCGGCCATTTTACGCAAATAGTTTTTGGTGTTTTTCTCATTTAGGTACGTATTTTGTATTTCTATCCTCAGAGGGTCTATCCCTGGGATGGACGGCGTTGCTCGGCGCCCTCCTTCTACTTCTGCTATCAGACAGCAGAGACCTGGAGCCAGTACTGGCTAGAGTGGAATGGGCGACTCTTCTGTTCTTTGCGGCGTTATTCGTTCTTATGGAGGTGAGGGATTTCTCATTCGTTTGTTGCACTCGTGTTACAGATATTTTTTCTATTGCAAAAAGAATAGCAACTATTCTTTTTTATAACAGAGTTAGGTTAGGTTACATTTTATGCTCATAAGTATAGATATCATAATGACAATAAGTAAATATAGTTAATTAAACACACAGAAGTATTAAATTGGAATTGGAGAGGCCTATGTCCAGCAGTGGACAAGTATGGGCTGATGATGATGATGATGATGATGAAGAATTAAATTGCAAATTTTAAAAAAACCCCGATTTTAAATGTTCGCACGTGCTTGAAGTTATTTGTATAGACTTTTTTTCCACACTTTCAACCTTCATAACTTTTGAACAAATTATCCAATGTTCACTTATTAAACAAATTCTAAATATACGTGTCGTGCTCTTTCATTTGATACCACACTTCGACATATTTATTCAAGTTCAATTTTTCATCCCCACTTTCAACCCTCATAACTTTTGAGTGGGTGAACAGATATCGATCGAATATAGCTAAGAACACGCTTTTGTAATCTTGTATTTTTTATGGAAATAAATTGTTGTTATCAATTACGACGGGCCCGTTGGTGTAGTGGTCAGCATGTCTGCCTCTGCTCCGTAGGGTCGTGGGTTCGATTCCCACCGCTGACAGGTGCTTAGGTGATGCACTTTTAAGCGCTTGTTGGATGTGTCTGGGTGTTTTATTTATATAAGTATATATTTAAATGAAAAAAATATATATATAAGTAAATATATCTCGTTGTCTATCTCCATATACACAAGTGCCTGTGGCCTACTTAAATGGGATGAAGCCAAATGTGTGTGTTGTTGTAAAATAACTATTAAAAATACTAATTAGTATACAAATTAAAAAGAAAATTAATCATGAACCCAGATGTGGCAAAAGCGACAGTGTACAAAGTTAAATCAAAAATGTTAGCAAAACTCGAGCTTGCTTAGCACAACAACAAACAACTTATTTTATATTATTATTATTTTTATTTTATTTTATTTATTTCATTAGGACCACCAACAGTTACACACCAAACATACATTTACATAAACATACATTATTATAGACTTCACGCCTTTAGTCCCAAAGAGGGGTAGGCAGAGGCACTTGCTAAAGCAAGTACCTACCCACGGTTCACCAAGCGTATATAACCCAACGAGGCAGCGGGTGAGCCCATCGCCGTTATATGGTGCACACACCTCGTGGTGTGCGGGTTTCATCACGATGTTGTCGTTCACCGTACTAGCGTTGCGTTGCGTACATAGCCTCTGAAAAAGAGTCCCATTGGTACACGTCCAGTAGCCGGACTCGAATCCGGGACCTCCCGGTTACAAGTCAAGTATCCGACCAACTGGACTACAGACGCTCTTGAACTTATTTTATAATTATTTGGTATCATGAATCTTGTATAGTAAGTTTACTAAACTATAAATAAATAAATAGCCGGTACATTGTCACACACGGTCAACTGACCCCAAACTAGGATACCCTGTACTATGAGCGCCAGAGACTGATACACTTACATAAATACTTTTAAATACATACATAGATAAATAAAACACCCAGACGCACACAACAAATGCATCAAACATCGCTCTATTTCCAGGCTCTATCGAAGTTGGGTCTAATTTCCTGGATCGGCAGTCTTACCACCCGCCTCATCCTCCAGGTGGGCGAGGAGTCCCGGCTCGCTGTGGCACTGATGCTGGTGCTTTGGGTGAGTGGAACCCTTCATCGAAGTACATATTATGTACTTATTTATAAATAAATACATTTGAGGAGGTTAGAATCAAAACGTCTTTGCTTTTCTTCCCCTCAGGGTTTTTGTACACTTTCAAATATACAGTGTGTTACAAAAACCTGCAGTGGGAATTAATCACCCTTTGTTATAGTGTACATGGACTTTAATGAACATGATTAAAAGCCTCCAGCGTTTGAAAAAAACTAAACTAACAAAATCATTTTTATCGACCATTTTATCGATAGAAATTTCTCCCAACACTGTTAAATGTATGTCCGTAAACGGAACCTACTAACCTTCCTAATATTAGCGAAATTTTCTACGTTTACTTACTTGTTCGCTCTTCATCGGTCGTTACATGTGTAAGGCCCGTGTTTTTTGTAAATAAAGGTTCGGTTTCAAGATCGTAGTAGGTATAGTAGATAGCAGAACACAACCCATAACACAAACAATGAATTTCTGCTGAAACCACGAACTAATAAAGCGAGCATAGCTGCTCCTCCAAAACATACAAGTCTTCCATGAGTTTCTCCACATTACCACGCTCGTTTCATTATTATTCATTGAAATTTCTTATTTTTTGTAATTATTATTTACTTCCTACATGTTTGTTTATTTTTGATTTGTCAAAATTGGTCGCTGTCATCAAATTACCATAATCTATGGTCCAAAGGATCATTCACATGAAAGTAGGTAAGTAATTAAGTCGTTGAATTACGTTCGATCGTCGTTGATCTATCAAATCTCAATTTGATAAAATATTTTACTGAATATTTACTGAGATTTGGTATGAGCTACAAAATATGTTTCAAGTTAATGGCTTACTTACAAAACACAAGCTTTTAAAATGCAAATCTTAAAAATCATTAGATATTAATAAATGGTAAAAGTATAAAAATAGTAAAAGCTATTACGAAAAAGGCTCAAAAGTCCACCTTCAGCAGCAATGCATAGGCGTGTTCGTTAGAGCATAGAATCCCTACTCATATGATTAGGGACACCAAGAATTGTAGAAGCTCGGCTTTGAAGAATTGTAGTACTCGTTCATGGATTTATACGGAAATTATCCAATTCTGTCTCTTCCATATTTGGGTCCGGATTGCTTGGTCGTCCTTCGGGCCTATTTCCTCTAAATGAACCGGTGAAGCCGCATAACCATTTTCCGGAAACAGTCGCTGGAAGGCAACCTACGTTGTTCCGCCTCTGGTCTCCCATCAATAAATCGCTCACAATAAAGCTCAGTAGTACAATTCTCGTATTTTCGTCGATACTAAAAACGTCTCGACTTAGTCCAAACTCTCTTGTTACTATCGTTCTCGTGTTACTATCGAATTTCAATAGTACGTCAAACGGCTCGGAATCGTCAAAGCGTATTCTCGTAAACAAACAAGACTAAAATTACTCTTGTCAAACAAACGGTATTCTGGTAATTTTTGAACTCGACTAAACTCGAGCGTAAGCTAAACCAAAACGTAATCGTGATCGAGCAAAAATACGAAAATTGCACTACAGGTGCTTGCTCAAGGTTTCCATCAGCAGCCCCCATGTGGCTCAGGCTGGCTGGACAAATCTTCAAAATGGGTCACAATTAAGCAGGTCAATAGGCCACTAAATGTGACGCCTAAACATCCTTACTTCAGAATTTGTGACGCTACAGAGACTTAGATAATTGATTGAAAAAGTGTCCAGCCAGCTTGAAAAACGCGTTTTCGCTGGTCTCTCGATCTCGGCCATGGAAGTGATTTTGACAAGTGTTTGTATATCAACGGCCGTCACAAATATTTGTGACAGCCATAGAGCCAAAAGGTTTGTGATACTTACAGCGGTTTAATAGAAAAATGCAAAAATCTGTGTCCAGCCAGCTTGAATTTACGTAGAAACATTCTGGCTGGACACCTCTGAATCTGATGAATGGGAGCATTTTGGAATACGGTTTCTTTATAAGGTTTTAGTGACGCAATTTGTGACGGCAATAACGTTGAATTTATGGTGTCACATTTGAAGGTTTACGAGAAATCAGTGAAAACTTGGTGTCCAGCCAGCCTGAACTTCAAGCTGGCTGGACACATGTATCTCCGCTACCTGATGGTCTTCGACCCTCGGAATACGTTCCAGTTTTAGTGACGGGGTCGGTAATGATAACCTGAATTTGTGACGGAGAAACTTTGAGCAGTTTCGAAGATATTGATCTTTTAAATTTCTCCATACCATCAATGTAGTAGGGTAACCAATAATTTAGGTTTTATGTAGGACGAGTATATTTTAAGGAACCGTGTATTGGTGTTTCAATCCATAGAAGACGATCTGGTGGTGAGGAATACCCCCCCCCCCTTTTTTGGTCATGTTTTATATTTGTCTGCATACCTACTCTTTGTACAACAAAATCCCGAACATGAAATGAGTCCGATGATTATATGACCGAACATGTGAATAAACATCGTCATTGGGCATTCGATCGATAGGGAACCCAGCCAAACAGAAGAGTTATGAGTGTATACTGTTTGTATGTACCTATAACTGTAGGTTGCAGGAATATTTGTGTTTACGATTCACTTGTTCATTTCTTTTTAGTTGCGTGTCTTTGCAGTCGGGTTTTTTAGTCGTGGTGTTTTTCATGGTAAGTAAGAGTGCCATGGTAAGTAATGCTCGAAGATATGTCTATAAATAAAACAAAATATTTGCTGTTCTAATAAATCACATTTATTTCTTCTTAGGGTGGATTTCACCAAACACGTCGCAAACTGAATTTAATAAATCTTAGGTTAAAGTAACTGAAGATTATATGTCATCCTAAACTCCAGTCAACAGAAATCGGATTTCACCGTGCAAAAACTAACTACGTTTAGTTAAACGGAGATTACCCACGGACAATTTGATTATTTGACAAACCGTCTTCAATTCATATTTTTTTTAATGGCTATTTGATAAAAGTTGAGCAATTTATGGCCAAATACACGTTTTGGCACATGATGATCTATGAACGCACGCGTCAATGTTGTCAGTATTTTTTCATTTACTGACAAGTCAAGTTGTTGGCAAGTTTGAATAAATGTGTCATTGGCAGAATTGTAGGCTTCACATAAGTGCCATTTTTAAAATTAAAATATAACGGATTCATTTACATAATATGTCGAAAAGAAAGCGCGATCTAACTTTTGTAAACAATGAAAAACCTAGATCTAGTGGAGCGTTACTTTGATGTGGTGGAGAACAAAATCCGTATCGTCAGGGGAAAATAGTTTTGTCTGATTTTGCCTTTCCTACACCCATCTTGGGCGCCCGCACAACTTCTTCCTCTAGGTCCCATCGTTCATCATACGCCAATAATAACGGTCTTCTCAATTTAGACCGGATTAATTACGAGTAATCAAGTTGAAACAATAAACACACAAACTTGAGCTTGATGGTTTGTTTTGACGTTCACATGACAGTTCTTTAATCTCCAGTTAGAGAGGCTAACTGGAGAAAATCGGTCAGTTAGTTTGTAATCTCCAGTTAGTTTAACCTGAGATTAGTTTGTGTTGGTGAAATCCATTACAAGGCGTTAATCTAAGATTAGAGGCTTTAACTGGCGTTAGTCGCCTTAATCTCCAGT
>SJJU01040996.1:0-11391 GCA_012932125.1 Conopomorpha cramerella | reverse complement strand
ATGTACGCAACGCAACGCTCGTACGGTGAAGGACAACATCGTGATGAAACCCGCACACCACAAAGTGTGTGAACCCTATAACGGCGACGGGCTCACCCCCCGTCGCGTTGGGTTAAATACGCTTGGTGAACCGTGGGCATTTGCTTATTAAGCAAGTGCCTCTGCCTACCCCGCTTCAGGATTAAAAGGCGTGAAGTGTAATTTAAACTAAAGAGGCTGCTCGTCAGCTAGTCACCAACATGTATAATTCATGCAACATTGTTAATAATGTCTATTGGCAAAATAACTTTTACCGGTTCAGCTAGTAGACTATATTTGAATACATTTTTCCCACGGGAACGGGATCGACAGATTACACCGCAGGGATACATCGAGATACATACGTAAACTCAGTTGATAAGTCCCCAGTGGGTAGACAAAAACTTTGTAGACACAATGGCGCCGCTTGTAACTTTCATTAATTGCAAAAGTTATACATTTTGCGACTTAAACGTTGTTTTGTCTATTGCGCACGTCAAGGATATGTCAAATTATTATTTTTTTCTTTTAATACTTGGCTCTTATGTTCAGCTTTGAAGCCGACAATGAGCTATTGGATAAAAAAAAATGATGATGTTTTTATATGACAGATGGCGCTTACAAAGCTACAAAAGATTGAATTGATTAAATAATGATTTGATTGATTGATGAAAATAATGATAAAGTATCATTATTTTCACAGCTAAAGACCGCACAAGTATGCATTGCTTTTATACATAGGTAACCAGCCTGAAAGAAAACAAAGATAAAGCTATAGTTGCTAACTAACTTGTTTTTAGCTTCATCAGCGCCATCCGTGGTCTTTTATGTAATCGTTTGACATTTTTTTATCCAATTAGCCATTCTGCGACAAAGAAAATAGTTCTCTTCGTGGTCAAGTTGCTGTCATTATAATAGTCTATCAAGTCGTCAATAGTCACAGTTGTGTCAAAAACTCATTAAAACGTGAGGGTGGACCATCACATTTCAATGCTGCGTGGAACATTACACGGGAATAACAAATTGATTGATAGGAGTCCTCCCCTATACCTCTCACTACATTATTTTTCATCACCAGCTTATTATTAACACACACATATTACACTAATTCGAAAGTTCCTTGAATTGAGAACCTCCCTCTTTTTTGAAGTCGGTTAAAATGGTGTAGTGGTCAGCATGTCTGCTCCTCCTCCTCTATCCGTACGGTCGTGGGTACGATTCCCACCGCTGACAGGTATTTAGGTGATGAGCTTTTAAGTACTTGTTGTTTCATTTATATTTATTTTAGTCAGTATATTTCGTTGTCTGAATTCCATAACACAATTGCTTTACCTACTTAACATGGGATGACGGCAATGTGTGTGTTGTTGCAAAATATTTTAATTGTATATATATTACTCTTAAAGCTGAAGCTGTGGCAGTGGGCCAGCCATATTAGCCGTAGAACCAATGACCGTTGGGGGAAACGAGTTCTCGAGTGGAGACCGCGTCTCGGCAAACGGAGTGTAGGACGCCCTCAGGCAAGGTGGACTGATGTTATACGCAAGATGGCTGGCAGAAGCTGGATGCGAGAAGCCGAAAACAGATCACAGTGGCGTGCAATTGGAGAGGCCTATGTCCAGCAGTGGACAAGTATGGGTTGATGATGATGATGATGATATTACTCTAGTCATATAAATGACTAATTAAAGCTTTCGTTTCTGTAATATAGGTACTACATTTACCCCGCCGATGTTACCCTCAGACTATCCGTGGAAAATTCGGGATAAAATATACCTTCACGCCTGTCTCCCAGAGGGGTAGGCAGAGACTACAGATCTCCATTTGTCACGGTCCTGACATATCCCTTTCGCTTCATCTACATTCAAACATCTTTTCATACATGACCTCCAGTTTCGAGTACTTTGCACGCCACCTTCCGCTAGGACATCACCAATCTGGTCAATATATGTCCTTCTGGGGCGACCTCTACTCACCCGACCCATTAGATCACCCATATAAATTTCTTTTGTTAATCGACTTTCATCCATTCTCTCCATATGCCCAAACCATTATTCTGATGTACAAATTATATCGTTGTAAAGTTTTAATTAAATTAGTCCAGTAGTTTTTGCACGAGAGAGAAACACACATGCTAACTTCCGTTCAAACTTTCACGTTTATTAATAGCTGACCCGGCAAACAATGTTTTGTTAATATACATTTTTAACAGTCATTCTCTGCCCTCCTGTTCATTGGTACTACCAAGGAGTTCAACTGGTAGTACTAGTGACCAGAATGTAGTTCACTAGTACTACCAGTAGGGAAAACGACCATGTTTTTTTTCTTGTAGTACTACTGACCATGGGTATATGTAGTACTAATGAACCGCAGGGATTCTCTGACTATATGCGTACGATATAAACCTTCCTCAGGAATCTAATCCTCAGGAAACCCTATCTATTAAAGAAAACCGTATCAAAATCAGTTTGCGACGTTTTAAAGATATAAGCATACATAGGGACGGACAGCGGAAATCAACTTAGTTCTATACTAGACTAGTGGACGCCCCGCGATTTCATTCGCTTACTTTCAGTATGTCATACAAAGTATAGCACCCTCGATACTGCATTAAGTCCCGCAGGAACGGGATAAAAAGCACCCTATGTTATTCTTCTGGTTCTAAGCTACGTCACCACCAATTTTCTGTCTAATCGGTTGAATTGTTCTTGAGATGTAAGGTGTCCTCCCCCCCCGGGATCTAGCCCAGTCGTCACTGATTGAGCTCTTGTCTATTCTAGATGCCGCTGTAGATCCTGGGTCTAACAGGAATCACAGTGGTGGGAAAGTGGGTGGGAAAGTGGGTGGGAATATCCCGAGCCAGATTTCAAGTGTAGACGCAATGAATTCGTTGAGAGTTGCTCGTCGAGCATAAACGCACGTATGCCCAGCGCAGTATCAAAATCCGTTTGCGAAGTTTTAAAGATATAAGCATACGTAGGGACGGACAGCGGAAAGGAACCTAGCATACTGCATAAAGTAAACAAATTACCTAAAATACTTGACTTGTAACCGAGAGGTCGCGGGTTCGTGTCCGGCTACTGGACGTGTATCAATGGGACTCTTTTTCAGAGCCTATGTACGCAACGCAACGCTCGTACGGTGAAGGACAACATCGTGATTAAACCCGCACACCACAAGGTGTGTGAACCCTCTAACGGCGATGGGCACACCCCCTGGCACGTTGGGTTAAATACGCTTGGCGAACCGTGGGCATTTGCTTACTAAGCAAGTGCCTCTGCCTACCCCGCTTTGGGATTAAAGGCGTGAAGTGTATTTATTTTTTATATTTTAAAACAAATTCTACGAGTAAGATTTTACTTGTAGACGCAATGAACTCGTTGAAAGTTGCTCGGCGAGCATAAACGCACGTGTATACCCAGCGTAATCCTAATGTCCATTTAAGCAAATGTACTAATGCTCGTAGAAATTAACTATTTCATTGCTCCGCACTAGACATATGCTCTGGTCATAGAACTAACCCCGAGCCATCATGGAACAATGCAAGGTTCATGCCGCTGCGGCTGCGACCGGCGCTCGGGGCCGCAGGTCGCCGCCCGCCCGCCCTCCAGCCGCCTCTATGAGGTCACACACTCCAAGGCGGGCGGGACGTTCACCCAGCCCCAAATATAGAATGTATACTCGCACAGATGAAACGAGCTAGGTTTACTGACACTGTTTTTTTTTTATTTTCTTTTTATTTTTTCGACTGTTAAATTATTGCACTGTTTTGTTTACGTTTTTGTAACGCTCGGCGGACTGTGGGCAATTATTTAGCAAAAGCTCTTGCACTACAAGACGTGTAATTTTGTGTATTTTTTAAAAGAAGTGTTTACGTGTCTGTGGTCCAGTTGGTCGGATACTTGACTTGTAACCGGGAGGAAATTACTAACTTCAAGCAGTCCGTATTGAAGGCGACAGTAATTTTTATTGTTTATGTTACAAAAGAGTCTGAAATCTAAATAACTCACCCAAAAACGCACTAAAACTGACAGAAGTCCCCCTGGATATCTACTAGCGACATCTAGATAAGAAACTTTTGGAGTTTGAAAATTCCCCATTAAGTTGATGGTTTCAAAGTGTATTACTACTTAGTATGTACATAATTAATAGTAATAAGATAATTTTAAAGAAAAAAGAACCAACTTAAACCGTTATTATTTTCTACAGCCCTAGTAAGGTCGTGAAGAAAGACACGACATAGAACAAATACGCTTTGTGATTAGCTGTTATGTCACACATCGTGCGACTCAGCTTGTTTCAACCAATCACCTGTCAACAAATATGTCTTGTCATGTGGTTCTTGAAGCGCTTTGCTAGGAGGGCTGGTCTGTCAAAATCAAATACCCGATTTGCTTATTTTACCTTTGAAATTTCCTCTTTCCAATTGAAATATAATCATCAAAATCAGTTCATAAACGACGAAGAATATAATATAAATAAAATGATGGTGTTAATGAAAGAGAACTAAGTTACGTTCCGCTGTCTGTCCCTGTCATGTGTGATTTAAATTTCTTTTAGCAGATAGAGTAATTGGAAGCACCTGATCTGTAGACCAGAGAAAAACTAAGAGACGCTAGAATACTTATAAATACGGCGGCTTTCATTAATTTGTGTACTTCATCGAATACTGAACTCTCTTTCTTTTGAAATAAGTCACGTATTTGAACCATCTATATTTGCCACATGCTGTTATTTGACCTTCTTAGCACAGTATGATCAAGCAAAGAATGTCAGAGCTCAATAATTTCTAGGCGACTTCAAAAAATGCAAACATTACGAATGAAAACGCGGGGCGTCCTCTAGTAAATTAGAATAATAGAAGCAATAAACACAATTAAATTATTATTACTAAATAGACATACAAGGCAAAGGGGAGTAACATCGCTCATGGACAGCGTCCATTGCGTTTTTACAATAGAATAACCAGGAGAACGTCAAAACGTCGTCCATACCAGGTGGATATACCATTTACGCGAACCAAACGGTCTGCGTCCACTTTCATAGTGCGAACCGCCAGGATGTGGAATGACTTGCCGGAGTCTGTGTTTCCTGCGCAGTACAGTCTGAAGGTCTTCAAGTCACTAGGGTCAATAGGTACCTAATGAACAAGTGTGCTCCATCGTAGACCACATCGCTGCTTAACATCAGGCAGGACGGTGGTCAAACGCTTGTTCGTAGTGATAAAAAAAAATGGGAAAAGGTGAGCTAGAAAATACTGGAAACTCGTAAATATTTAATAGCCTCACTCGAGTGGCAACCAGGCTAACTGCTGGACAGTACAGCGATTAACCTACATCCCGGAAGAGAGCTGGAACCAGAACTTGGACTACACTTCAGAGCAAACATTCGGGTACACAACACATCTAAATATCACGTTATAGAGAAGAACTAGCTGAGTAAAATAAACTGTTTATTTTTCAACTATCTGTAGTGCGCGTTGATACTCGCATTTTTTCGTTCCCGTGAGAATTTGGGGATAATATTAATATTGTTATAGAGCGTCTGTAGTCCAGTCGGTCGGATACTTGACTTTAACCGGGAGGTCGCGGGTTCGAGTCCGGCTACTGGACGTGTACCAATGGGACTCTTTTTCAGAGCCTATGTACGCGAACCAGTGTAGTTCCTGAGATTAGCGCGTTCAAACAAACAAAGTCTTCCGCCTTATAATATTAGTATAGATGAAATAGCGAAAGAGAGCTCTCAGAAGATTTGTGATATAATATATTTATGTGTGACCCGTAATTTTTGCTCACAAGTGTACTTTAGTCATGGATTCCAACGTAAATAGAAGTCGGTGCGGAAAAATAAAACACAAACAAATGGAAGTAAAAGATAATAATACTAAACAGGTAAGTAACAGAGAGATGTTCTAGACAAGCAAAATGGCGAACTAGTTCTGGATTTTCAAGAAAAAGTGAATGTATAAAGAATTCTTTCTTAATTTTAAATTAATATAACTTCTGCAGTAAGCAGACTTCACCGTAAACACAAGGGCGTATATTCCAGGAAAACGACTACATTTATAACTTAAAGAAAAAAAACCCGGCCAAGAGCGAGTCGGACTCGGCAATGAAGGGTTCCGTAGCAGCACTAGCAGCAAGTAGGTAACATAGTAATATACAAGTCTTTGTAGTTCGTTGTAAGTTTGATCGACGTGTTATCTACTATATAATATACTAGAAAACCCGGCGAACTCCGTTTCGCCACCAGATGGGTTCGTTTCGTTTATCCGCTTTTCTGTTGAATTTTTTCCCACTTTGGAAGAGTCTCCCGCGCAAACTATTCAGTTTAGAAAAAAATGATATAAAAAACCTCAACATCTTTTTCAAATAACTATTGATAGATACCCCACACGTACCTATAGGTAAAATGAAAAAAAAAATTGAGTTTCAGTTCTATGTATATATATATTCATTTAAATATATACCTATGCAAATAAAACACCCAGACGCGTCCAACAAGTACCTAAAAGCTCATCATCTAAGCACCTGTCAGCGGTGGGAATTGAACCCACGACCCTACGGAGCAGAGGCAGACATGCTGACCACTACACCAACGGGCCCGTCAAATACGTCTCTTTGTAGAATAAATTATTCTTATATCTTCTACATGTGCTTTGTTTTCTAGCGAACTCCAATAAGTATTTTTCATTGTTGCGATAAGAAAATGTACGCGAGAGTTAAGTAACGCAATGACAAAGAAGGATGATTCCACTGCGGCGGTCAATGACACCGCAAAGGCTGAAATATCTAGACTTGTAACATAGTTTGCTTTGCGACTGCTCGACTACACTTTTATATCTTTCAACTCCAGCTTGAACTGGCTGGAGGTGAATTTTCGTATCAATAACCTTTCGTCTGTGAGAGGGTTAAATGAGAAATATTACGCTGCGTTTCTAGCTGTTAAGCTTTTCAATGTAATTGAGTATTTATTAGGGTTTTTAGGCGTATTGGAATTGGATTTTTAGTCTTTAAATGAAATGCAAAAAATGGTTTCGTTACCTCACAAAAAGTAAGCGTTGTACATTTTTCGCTACGTCTGAATGTAGACTAACTTAACAGAATACAGAAGGAGAACATTGTGAGAATGAATTTATTCGTAAAGTTAATGTTTTGCCTTTTATAATTTGCTGCAATAGTAATTCGCAGGCTACAATAATCTCAACCTATTATTTCTATACTTTATAAGATCGATATGTGAAATCAATTCATCAATAAATGTATTGTATTTCTTATGTGTATGTACTGGCCGGTCAGAAAATCATTTAGATGAAATGAAAGCGTTGGAGAATGGAATGTGATAGTCTTTTGTTTGTTTTTTCTCTTCTGCTATTCCTCTCAATTTTTTCATTTGTTATTTTTTTTACCAATCATTCCCTTTTAAAACGACTTACCACCGATTTATTTAACTTACAAATCAGTTTAAGAGCTATACTAGTTCTGTGACGCGCACAATAGGAAAGCAATAATAGGTAATTCTTTGCATTTTCTTATTTCATAAGAACTTTCTCCTCCACTAACAAATACAATAAAAAATAATAAGCAAAATCGGTGGAATTGTTCACGCGTGATGCCGTGACTAAAGGACCAAGCTGTTCATGTTCATTATAGACAATATATACACCCATTATGTTATGTATTCTTCAATATCTATGAAACTGTCTACTGGGCAAAAACCTATCACACACTTACTAAAACCTATCCTACACACATGTCTACGCACGTAGCATCTACGCCGACGTAGACGAGACTACGTGTCGCGTAGACGGGAACCGACTACGACGTAGAGCGTCTAGGCAGTTAAGGGCTGAAGTAATCGGTAGTGTCTCCCCACACCGAAGGCGACTGATCCAATTGTAGTAACAATCGATTTAGGTGTTTCGACGCCACCGCCTCCGACACCGTCTTCCTATACTAATAACCGCGCGGATGTCTGGATATTTTCTCCGTTTTTTTTTTTTTTCACGAGAAAAATACTGAAATAATATCGAAGAGACTTTACAGTGTCGTGGCTTATAAAGCTATTTTTAAATATGCTAGTGAACCCGTCAGATGCTACTCTTTCCTAACAAACATCAGCCACATAACGTCCACTGCCGGACGAGGGCCTCCCCCAATGAGATCCGTCATTTGGGGTGAAATGACAGTAATCGCCACGCTTGGCAGGCGGGTTGGCGATCGCAGTGGTGTTGTGGTTTAAATCACAGAGAGCGCTGCTGCCCGTCCTCTGGAGAGCTCCCTCGGTCGTCTCTTACGACCCCTATGACGGGAAAAGTTGGGCTGGGGTGGAGACACATGAATTCTATTCGCCGTCACCACACGGCTAACAATAAATAAAAAACGGCTAAAAATAAAAATTCCTAACAATAAATATAGGTATATAAGTTTTTTTATTCCTTCTTATGACTCATGGCATTAAAAGGCACAATAAATGAAGGATTAGAGATTCATTAGTTTATTATAGAGTAAATATTATTTGGCAGGAAGTGTTCGTGCTGATGCCAATTTAGTAGGGTTTACATATCTATACAAATACAGCCTCAAGCGTTCGTTAATCATTCATTGTTGCCTAGCCGAAGGTAGACAATTGAAATTCGGTGTTAAGGTACCTAAAGGCGTGCCGGAGCCGTTTTGTACAGACATTTTACCTTTGTTTCTGACACGTGTATTTATTTTACCGTTATTTTGATGTCGTACCGCTTTGTTTGGAGTGTTTTAGAAAAGAGTTTGCGATATAAAGCCAATAAATCTTTTGTAATCCTTTTACTATAGAGTATTTTTATTGGCTTTCAGACTTCCATAAGCTTCTAGGAGTTACGAGAAACGAACACATCTCTTATGACAAGCTGCGGACTTATATTACGTAACGGCGGAATTATGTAATCCTACTATTATTTTAAACGTGAAAGTTTGGATGTGAGGACGGATGTTTGTTACTCTTTCACGCAGAAAGTACTGGACGGATTTTGATGAAACTTGGCAGTATTGTAGCTTATAAACTAGAATAACATATAGGCTATAAGGTATTTTGGTAAAACAACGTTTGCCGGGTCAGCTAGTTATATAAAAATGAATTGATGTTCGTTAGTCTCGCTAAAAACGGATGGACCGATATGGTTAACTTTGGTCTTGAATTACACGTGGGAGTCCAGGGAAGGTTAAAAAGGTGCAAAAGCGACTTCCTATGGCAAAATAAATGTTTGCCGAGACAGCTAGTAACCAATATTTATTAGGAAACCTGTGTATCCAAATAACGTTTGATACTAGCCAATGATTTGTTAGTGTTACTAGCTTTTTTTTCGTTCCTGTGGGAATTCCGCAGTAAAATATAGCCTATGTTACTTGGGGATAACGTAGCTTTCGAGTGGTGAAAGAATTTTTAAAAACGATCCAGTAGTTTTAAGCCTATTCATTACAAACAAACAAACAAAGGTTTCCTCTTTATAATATTAGTGTAGTAATATGTAAACCTTTCTCATGAATCGCACTGTTTATTACAAAAAAAGAACATTAATTTAACCATACGTTTTTCACAATATTTTTCCTTAATCAAAATATAAATAGACAATCGAGAAAAACTAGCGTCGACCGTGAAATGTCTAGCATTGTAATAAGCCGGGTCGGAGAGAAGCCGAGCATTCTCCCTGCAGTAGAAAAGTTAAATTGAAGCTGCGAACGAAATAATTATATTTCTTTTTTCACCGCAACGAGTGGCGAGCTTCTCCGTGTCTCTGGTCTGAGGCGATGTAAAAAAAAAACAAAGTATTTACAAGCAATTACGTAGTCTTTTCTAGAAAAGCTTAATTTTAGGCTCCTTCTTTGGAATTTCGTTTGTGTTTCGTAATTAATGTTGACGATGACCCGCTCCGAATGTCTCGGAATAAAATAAAAATAGAATTGGTATTGAAAAGGCACAGCTAATGTGAAGACTGGAGAGGCCTATGTGCAACAGTAGGCAAATATCGGCTGATGATGTTGAACGTGAAGATAATAACTTGAAGAATTTCAGCCCAAATATCTTCAATATAAAAATGAATCGTTAAATTAAAAAAGCGCATAGCTCGGGAAAGGCTGAACCGATTTCTCTAATTACTTTTTAATTGTGTTTATCAATGACAGGGGTTCTTTTGAAAAAAAATTACACCTACTGCTGAACAAGTACCTCCCTGGATGTTGTATTCATTTAATATTAATATTCATAGTTAATAAAAAAAAGGTTTTGCTTTTATGCTAACATTAGTTGTTCAAGTTTTACTAATACAGGTGTACTCTGTAAAATTAATTAAATTTTATTTATTTATTTACACATAAACAAAACAGGTTACCCTAACGCGTAATGCTGTTGGATAAATAGGTAATCTCAAAAACAAAATTAAAAAATATGTACTATCGGGTCTACTAGTATATAAATATAAATGAATTACTTCTAAATGCATTTCCAGATGTAAACGTCAGTGAGCTGACAGGATCAATAGCAAAATCCGAAAGAGAGCCGAAGAAGACAAAGATCCAGAAACGCGCTCCACCACTTATCGAGAAGTTTTAATAAAAAAAAAAGCATAGCGAAACAAGTACGTATGACTTCGGTTGCCAACTTCAACTTGAGTTTCGAACAAAAAATGGGCTGTATCTTCGTTTTGTGGAGGACGGCCGACGGAAAGTGAGCGGCGGCCATTTACCACTTCCGGTCGAGTTAGTCTTAGTGTTGGCGGTGTATTTTGCGGAAGACATTTTTATGGGAAAGTTGGATAAAATGCGATCCATTCCACTGCACTCGGGTGAACATCAGTTTTATCTCATTTATTGGACAGTATATACCTAGATTTGTTAACGACGATCTAGATGGCCCAGTGGTCTGTTCTGGACAACCTTTTAGGGCAACGTTCAGGTGTTCGATTTCTGTCACCATAAATAATATAATGCATTAGTGATACGCTAATTTTACAACCATTGAGTTACCTACGTAGATTTTTACAGTTAGACATAATTAATTACTAAACATAAATTTTAGCAACATTTTTCATGGCCCCAACACGGTTTTATAATCAAACTCTAATTACTGTAACAACACCCTATGTACGCATGAACGAAATAAATAATTTGTATTTATTTTTATTTGCTTTCTGCATGTGATATGTGTTTTAAACTATACTCGTCCACTGCCGGACATAGGCCTCTCCAATTGCACACCACTGTGATCTATTTTCGGCTGCTCGCATCAGTCCACCTTGCCTGAGGGCGTCCTACACTCCGTTTGCCGAAACGCAGTCTCCACTCGAGAACTCGTTTTCCCCAACGGTCATCGGTTCTACGGCTAATATGACCGGCCCAC
>SJJU01040905.1:0-21081 GCA_012932125.1 Conopomorpha cramerella | reverse complement strand
TACCTGAACTGAAACCGGAACTGAAGGCTTGTGCAAGTAGGAATACCTAACGTCCATAGTGACCACACACGATTCAAGTATGCAGTCTCAGTTCTGCGCCTGTGACAAACCGAAGAAGTTGTATTGTGCAATAAGTATTTTGCCTCCTGCACACCAAAAGCGGGTCGTGCGCGGCGCGGGAGCAGCGCGGACCCGCGCTGTTTGTATTTCAGGGAAATGTATGAAGCACGGCACACCAAAAATGCAGCGCGGACCCGCGCTGCTCCGTCGCTACAGATCGAGCGCGGCAAGGCGTGCGAGGGCGTGAGCAGCGCGGGTCATCGGCGCTGTATTACTATGGTCGCCATACCTGACCTGACACACCAAACGAGTTGCGCGGCATTTGCTACAACAAGGCTTTTTTCGGACATTTTGTGTGAAGATAAACAAATCTTGTCCAATCCAAAGAGAGTAGAATTGAAATTGAGAGTATATAAATAATTAAATACGTATATTACAAAATAGGAAGCTAAACACTACTCAGCTGCATTACATATTGCTTCGAGCGCTGTTAATGACGGATACTTCACATCCTGGTAACGGGCAAAGCCAAAACACCACAAGATTGCTGTCACGTGACCGCATGCACCGAGCGTTCTCGCCCCACTTTTGCATGTGCAGTAATAAGATTAGGTCTAAGATAGGGTCTTCGTCGCTTTCGACGTTATATTCGTTTGATTTGAATCAGATTTGCTCTAACTACTTTGTAGAAAAGATAAGGTGATGCATGACTATTACAAGTTTCAAAGTGCTATATTTAATAAACGGGTCATTATTTGAAGTTAAAACTTTGCACAGTTAATTAGTGTTATAGGCTATATTTCCACAAAGTTTCAGCCAAATCGACCGAAAGGCTTTTTTCGAACATTTTGTGCGGGGTCCTTTGTTACACTAAAATTGGCCAAATTAGGTCCGACAGAATATGGCCGCTCCGACCGCATGTTGCGGTAGATAGCAAACGCTATAAAACAGTATCTACACTTTTTTTTAATTTTTTTTTTAATGAAACGCGCACAGACATTATAACTCAAGTAAAAGTAGTGTTTTGAATATGAGCAGACGCCAACAACATGTCGCCGAATCCGAAGTACACAAAAACAAATGATTGCCTCATTTTTCTGCAATATTGCTACGGGGACTCGCGCGCCATTCACTGCCCCTGAGTGGCGACGGCGGTAGCGTGGTGACCCTGTTACTGCCGTACGACATCGTGCGCTGGGGGTGCGTAGATCGCCCCCATTCCGGTGACGGTCCGCGAGGGCCTAGCGCGGCTGGGGCCACCCTTGGACGTAGTGGCTAAGGCTGTTCCGGGGGCCCCGGCAATAACGCGGGAGGGGTCACCGTGGGGTTTTAGTGGGTGCGAGTCCCACATAACCCCGCCGCTGTCCCCGTTAGCGGTGGGGTATCCATAAAGGATTTCCCCACGATAAAAAAGGGCATATTGCTACGATAGTGCTTGAAGATCAAAGGACAGTTAACTCTGAATGGTGTGTTACAGTTTGTGCCCCGAGAGCAGTGGCGGGCCGTGAAATTTTCATCAGGGTAAGCTGTCTCCTATGAGTAGGTACATACGGCACTAAAATAACGTTAAGTAGGTACCAATTTTGTGCCAGACTACAAAATATTTCAATAGAAGATCACAACATCAATCACTAGTTTAGCAATCTAATTACGTTACGTCCCAAAATTTTGCTAAGCAGCTGATTCAGGCGCTGTATACCAGAAACAGAACTGAACAGATCGTTGTGGAATGTGGATGCCTTCTTCTTCCCAAAGCACTACATAATACTCTGACTAAGTAAATACACTAAAAAAACAAAACTACCTCATAATACCTTGTGTTTGCTCCAAGTTCAAATAAAAACAATCCCGGCGAAATTCGTCCGCGACTCTGCACTTTTCACTCATATTTAGTTCAAAGAATCGACCCACATTTGTAAACAAACACTTTTACACACATCACTTTCACACCTTTGTCTAATTTAATTACTCTATAAAATAAAGGCGCGAATGAACGTACATAACCTAAAACAATGCATATGTACTCCATTATAAATAAACAATATTGCAATATGTCAACATGGCCGGCTCCTCTCTCGCTCTCTCACGCACACTCTTTCTCTGTTCACATATTTACGCACTGTCATAGCATTCCTTATTATTCCAATAATGTATGAAAAAACGCGGAAGAAGCTGCGCTTACGCTGTGGCATAAATTTCTCCATTTTTTTCATAGTAACGCTCCGCGCTAATAGACCGAGGTGAAAGGATACAGAGAAAGAGAAAAAATAGGAAGCTTGAGGTCTAGCAGCTTCCCCGGGCTAGACGATGCAACGAAGCGGCAACGTTTACTTAAGAGCTAAAGCTACTTAAGATTAGATTATAAGTCTTACTATAAAAATTGCTGTGTCCTACAGGATCTACAATGCTTGTACAATCCATATATGTAACACCTTTTATACCTACCATTGTGGAACGCAATAAACTTATTGAGTATTGAGTAACGTCCCATGAATTTGTTTTCATTGATGCGCTTAAATACTATGTTTTGATTGGTTGAGGCGAAATTTGTGTTACCTATCGATGGAACGATGAGGCAACATTGCACGAATTTGTTTTCGTTGACACGCGGAAGAATAGATTAATGAGAAATTAGTGTTTTGATTGGTCTAGAGCGAATTTGTGTTTTCGATACACATTTTAAATAACCGAAAGTCTGTTATTGATAAATTGCCTAATTTACAGTACCTACCTACGTGACGACTAAATGTGTTAATACCTAACTACGCTAATTGTTTTAGTCAATTTGCCAGGGTATGCAGAGCTTATTTGCTTCTATGGACGAACCGCCCCTGCCCGAGAGTACTGTCAGCTTGGTGTGACAAGCGGCCGAAATCGGGAACTCAGCACCTGCTCGACACGACAACGCTGCCCCTCACACTATTCTGCTCGAACACTTGACTATTTCAGCTCAAAAAATGTGACTACTGCCCCACCCGCCATATTCCCCCGACCACAGGGGGCTACCCTGTGATTTTTACTTATTTCCCAGAACTAAAGAAAAATTAAAAGGCGATTTGAAAACAAAGAAGATGCCCTGAAGATGGTTGCGTATAATTATAAACTTTCTGAGGTGTCTAAAGAAGAGTGGTCATGTGGTTTAGACGGATGAAAAAGTGTATGCATACTAAGTACGTGTTCACGTCACGGTGACTACTTCGAAAAAATAGATAGGTTTGGTACATTGGTATTTACATGGTAACGGGAAAAGAGTTACGTATGTAGGTACTGATTCACCCCGTATGTTTCAGCCTTAAGAAACTCCTCGGATTATCATGTTGCTCCTGCTTTATTCATTCACCTATGCATATTGGAAAACAACAATAACACAATAGTGCAATATGCATAGGTGAATGAATAAATATTAATAAATTATGGTGTTCTGATACAACTGTGAAAGATAAAACGAAAACATAAGAGCAAGTTTTTTATTACATTTACAGTCAATGACGTAATATTACACAGCAATAGACGCTCTTACAAACATTAAAATAAGAAGTCGACAACCATATTGTGGTGGCATACGTACGTACTTAAACACTAGTGGCGCGGTTGAAATGGCATAATATTGTACGATTTTCATGTTTGTATGTAGGTAGGAACATTACTAGGTACACAATACTAAAATAACCAACCGGTAGGTAGGAAACGTAGGAACGGTTCCTGGTTATACATATAATAATGAATTAGACAGGCCTACCTACATACTTAGGTAATATTATTTATTATGTGACTACTGCGCGAAAAGAGAAACTACACACATTTTAAAGCACATACTTATCACATAACATTTGCTTTGAAGTTGTATTATCTGAGTTGGTGAATGATAACATCTTTTAAATCTAATCTTATGAATAATAAAAGTAAGTATGACTTACTAAGTAACATATTGAAAATAGTTCAGTTGTTGAAAATATTCGTAATGCACCTAGACTTACCTACCCTCGCGTTCCGTCTTCTCGCATTCAATAATGATGAGTAGGTATATAAAGTTGAGTTTTAAATTGTTTTCGTTGTTACGTATCATAGAGAGCTGGACGTTTAAAATGTTTGTACGTTTATAAAGCGGAATATTGTCCTTAAAATTTAATATAAAATAACAGTCAGTCCAGCTAGAGTGAAAAGTAAACAAAAAATCCCTTACTACTTCTCTGTAGCGCATATTTAGTAGGCACTTAATTATCGTCGTTGTGGGGAACAAGACTATTTCGAATAATTAAAAAACGTCCCCTAAGATTAGTATTTTAGAGATAACAGTCATCTTACTAAGTACTTACGAAAAGTAAATGTCATAAAATGTTAAAGGACGAAATAGGTCCTAACCATATTACATATCCCGTCTATCATACACGGATAGAGTTTATTTACGGATATCACACATTTGAAGGACAAAATATCGAGTAAATGTAATGGTCCCATTCGTCGCTCAATCATTATTAAGCCCTGAATTACCATCATTTAAAATATTTTTCATAACATTAATAATTTATCGGTAGTTGGTTTCACGACTACTACCTAAAGTAGAAATATATATACATATCTAATATATAAATAAATAACATTCAAAATGCGTGACTCTGACTTTGGTATTCTTTTGACTAGACTAAATCTATCCCACAGATAATCCTATTCATATTGCGTTGTTTTATTTACCGTTATCCAAGTAAATCTTAATCTCAAATAATCTAGAGATATACCTACTATTATAGAAAATTTAAAAATCTGTGCTAGTGCATAGGTAATAGCTTAAAACTCAAGCGTTGAAACGAAAAAATCTCACGTCTGATAAGTTACGCTCGTTTCTGCGCCCACTTCAAATCATCGGCACGAGGTTTACAGCCAGTAAAATGTTCAATAATTCTTTCTAAAGTAGACCAAAACCTCAGTTTCTCCAGAGGCCAGTTCAACCATCCGGTGGTGATACAGAAGTAAGTCTCGTGCGGCGCCACATGATGAATGCGGTGATGTCTACGAGGAAGGACAATATGCCACTCCTGTAACCACACCACCCATCTCGGCAGACCAAAATATGTGTGTGACCACTTGTGAATCTGGAAAGGATACAAAACTAATTACAAAAATAATATAACTAACAAACAAGTAAGCCTTTTTTACAAAATAATTAAGTAAAACGCAGGATAAAACAAAAAAAAACTTTTTATTTTCAATTTATGCTGTCCCGAGCTTTGGTTATACCCTTTCCACCAAAGACAATTATCAAAATATACTAGAGAACTCTGTAAAAAGTTATGCGTGGTCAAAAATAAAAATATATACGGGTCGACTTTCCTCCGAGGACCGACAACCTCCGTTTTTCGTCGGTTAAAAAAGAACCGAAGTACCAGTACTAGTTAGTTCCTGCGTTTTTTTTAAGTTTCTCTTGATTTACATGGTCTACCATAATCGAAACCCGATTTCCTTCATGGGACCAGGTGGTCCCATTTGAAATATCTTCTTTCCAATAAAAAAAAGAACCATCAAAAAGTACACGGTCGAGTAGAGGATCCTCCTCCTTTTTTCACCTTTCGAGTACGATGCGCTTCCAGATTTTTCTCGCCTTTCGAGTTTCGAAGCGTGTACACAATATGTACGAATACCATACTCGAAAGGAGACAATGTGCTCGCCTGTTTGAGAAACTGATTTCATTTAAGTGTATAATACCAATAAACGCGTTGTAACTTACACAACGGTTGTTGCAAGTCTACTTGAACTGGTTATTCCGTATTTGACATACAATAGACAAGTTTGAGCTTTGCATATCTTCGAAATAGCAAATCCGCCATTATTGGTAAGGCCCTAAGACAAAACGCAGCTAGTCTTGCAATCCGAAACTGACGTTTAGAATAAAACGATAATGTGAAAAACATGCATGAAACAGTAAGGGACAACATTATCTATCACTTACTGCGTAGCAGGGCATTCTGGAATCCAAACTGTCATTTTGGTAGTAAGTGGCAGTTTGGATTCAGAAGTAGGTACATCATTTTCCATATAATTTGTGGAAAAGAGACAGACAGAAGGTGCTACGCGGCTTGCAAGCGTAGTTGTGTTTGGTGATAAATACGACGTGACATTTCTTTAATATTCAGTGAAGTTGTTGCAAGGAGTTTCGGACAAAAAGGGTTTGATTAATGATCGACATAGAATACCGATCGACATAGTGTCAGCTTTTGATATAAAAAAAATGCGCTTTTTGGAAGGTCAGAGTCATCCGTACAGAGGAATAATCTTTACCTACTGAATTGATAAGGTTCAGATACTACTTAATTCCAATAGGTTATACAATTATTTGGAACACAAACTTCAGAAATGGAAGAGGAAAAAAAATTGTAAAAGTTTGTGATCAAAGCTTTAAATTGCATATTACTAATTTCGTTCAAATATACGTTTACGTTATTATGTATTTACCTACGTTGAAAAAAAAACGTACCCCCATTTTGGACTGCTATCTACGATACATATTTACGGAGCCGATGCAGCTACAACAAAAGTTCTTTAGGTACATGTAGTTTGCTACCCACAAACTTTGTTGTTGCATTAAGGCGTAGTTTCCAATTTATGTTGGTCCGTACGAAAGAAGTTTTATACGTACCAAAAAAAAAACCTGGGGAGTATCACCATTTGAATTTACTGCCTATCGATTAGAAAATAAATGTACCATACAGTACCACAAAGGAAATCTATTTAACTAATTATGTTATGGCATACATTAATTTGAAAAATATTAATCAATTTATCATGTTTTATACAGGCTCTCCATCGCCGATGTCATACGGTCTCTCCGTATGATAATCTTGTAAATATAGCAGGGCCACTCGAGTTAAAATTGTGGCAATGCTTTCCTTCTTCAAGGTAGTGCAAAAGGGAGTCTTCAGCGAGTCTATTTCATGCCCCTCCCCCTTATTACAAGTTGTTGTCGCGTAAAGCAGGGTTTGTTTGTATGTAAGTAGTTACTTTCGCACGGTTATTTTGTATAAATAACCCGTAAAACTAAAAACTGGATATACCTACAACTACTTATGTATGTATTTCCTGAAAGAAGATCTTACTTTAAAATAAACTTTAACTGATTAAATATTTTTTGTAATATGGCCTCAACCTGACAAAAAAAATTAAATTACTTTTAGTTAATTTACTTCTTACTAATCTTACTTTTTACTAATATTATAAATGGGAAAGTGAGTTTGTTTGTTTGTTCCGCTTTCACGCCGTACCTACTGAACCGATTGCTTTGGAATTTTGCAGACGTATAGTTAGAAGTCCGGTTTAAATAATAGGGTACTTTTTATCCCGAAAAAATTGATATTCCCAAGGGAAAACAAAAATATTCCTTTAGGTATACCGCAATATAACCGAAGTCCACGCAGGCGAAGCCGCGAGCGGAAAGCTAGTGATAAATAAATTCAAAACTGATTTATCTTTCAGTAATCGCCGATGTAATACGGAGGGACCGTATGACGATAATCAAGAATTACACTTTATTGCGATACTGTTATTACACAAACTACTTACTTAATTACAATCGTTAAACTAAAACCGCTAATAAACACTTTTACAATCACACAATCACTTGTTAACTCTCTTTAATTTTCTCTCTTGATGTTCACTGTATCGCTGTTTAGTTGAAACTGTCCGCTGACTCGACGGTCGCTCTTTATATGCCAACATTACACAATCAAGAATATCCGTACGAGTAGGTTTAGTAGGTATTTTCTCGAGTCGTAACTTCTAAAATAATAATAATTCGATACCTAACTGTCGGCTCGCATGTTTATAAACATTCCACTCTTTTCTCGATCTTTCTACTAAGTACATTCTAACTATTTCTAACGAATATAAAACCGAGTGCTATTTAACGGAAGTAGTAGTAGGTGGGTGTACCTACATATACATGTAGTTTCTGTACTATATACTTAGGTAGCTTACGAACATTCCATACGTCGCTAGTAATCCAAGTATAGTGACAACTAGAAGGTTCTATTTGTATCTCTTTCACACATGTGCGACTTAGTTGGGTATGTGTGTCGCCACTGTAATACTGGAATGATCTGTGCGTACTTCCACCGAACATTCGAAATCTTTCTATTACTTTCGAATACCTATACTGACAAACCAATATTTGCCGGGTCAGATAGTTACCTTTCAAAAAGCTTATTTTATAGCTAATTATCTGAATCTGTAAGCGAACGTGGTCACCCGAGCGATCGCACCGGCCGGCACTGAAGCTACAAGGTACTACTAGTTGAGTTACTATTGTTTAGTGCTTATGATACATATTTTTTATGTGGCTCAGGCTGGCTGCGCCAAAAAAGGTCACATTTAAGCAGGTCAATGGGTGGCTAAACATCCGTACCTACTTCAGATAGTGACGCTTCAGAGGCCTAGGTAATCGATTGAAAAAGTGTCCAGTCAGCTTGAAAAACGACTTTTCGCTGGTTTCTCGATCTCGGTAACGGAAGTGATTTTGACAAGTGTTCGTATATCAAAGGCCGTCACATATATTTCTGACAGTCATAGAGCCAAAATGTTTGTGATACTTACAGCGGTTTAACAGAAAAATGCAAAAATCTGTGTCCAGCCAGCTTGAATTTACGTAGAAACATTCTGGCTGGACACCTCTGAATCTGGTCTCTGGTGAATCCTTTATTAGGTTTTAGTAACACAATTTATGACGGCAATAACGTTGAATTTATGGCGTCACATTTGAGAGTTTACGAGAAATCAGTGAAAACTTGGTGTCCAGCCAGACTGAGCTTCAAGCTGCCTAGACACACGTAACTCCGCTGCCTGTCTTTGGCCTTCGGAATACGTTCGAATTTTAGTGACGGGGTCGGTAATGATAACCTGAATTTGTGATAAAATAAGTAATAAAATAATTTGTCAAGGACAGAGGTACATTTGTATTTGCGCAGATTAAAGCGTTTCTAACCTTTAAAACTAAGCGTTTTTAACCCAGTACATGTTACCTGGTACCTCTACCTTAATCTATAGGTGGGCCCATCTCAGAGTAGTCTCATACCTTACAGTCACGATGTTATCCTTCACAAAAGAGAGTATAATATAGCAAAATCTCTCTATTATTAGTATTTTATATCGACATATTCTCACCTGATTAGTCATAGCAACAAATATGCATCCTAAATACCAATAAGCGATCCAGTCAAACTGTTCTATTATAGTCTCTTCATCGTATGTAAGTAGTTGCCACACAATTCGTGCAAGAATTGGTATTGTTATTGCAAAATTGTCGCCATTTGTTTCAATAAAATCATGTCTAGTAATTGATGTAGGATCTATATGGTGTTCACGAAAAGGCCGTAGGAAATTCTGAAACAAAGAAAGAAGTACAGTTCTATACAACCTACTACTAGAAAGTACTAACATTTAGTATTCCAAGTTACTTAAAATTAAGAAATGTTCTGTCTAACATACCCTTGAAACGGGAAACGTTAACGGTAACGAAAAAGGTTAGTAAGATACGGCAGTGCAGCGTTCAACTTAAGTAAATACCGCGGATTAAGAGGATATTTATAGTTACGATATGCAGCTGTCCCTACACCGCTACGTAGAGGTTGTTGCGCGGGTGTAAGGGTGGGATCACCCAGTACTTTGTTTTATAGTAAATAGGCGTACAACAAGCCTGCAAACTCAATTGCTCCTAAGTCAATTGCTTAACAGGGCAAGAAGCAGGTAGCTATTGGATAACATCCTTATTAGTGTGGTTAGTGCCTACATTCACTGACTGTCAGTCCATTGACTCTATAACAGGAAATTGTCTGGACTGCACATTGTGCAATCATTTAGGTAGACAGATTACACACATACAAGTGTCATGATAATTTACAGCTATAAATCATCTCATTTTGTTATGGCAATAGTGCCTAGGTTTAATCTTTAACATGTTGGCATGTCTGTATGTTTATGTAAGTACCTACTATATAAATTACTCATACGCCAGCTGATGGTTTTGGTATAAGTTTCTTGAAATGTGCATAGTAAAATCATGTACAACTATTTATTTCATCAACTACTTACTTTTCCAATTATTGGTAGGTCCACAGCTCCCCAAGTATCTGCACCCCAGTGCACAATTCCTGAAGCTAAGTCTGCTGTTAGCACTCCAGCCAATGCAGCAATGAGCAATTTGATGTCAGCTCGAATATACTTAGCCATGAGGAAGCCAGCACTCACACATAAGGTACAGCAAATAATGACGCAAACAGTTTCTTGGAGGCGTTTCCCTGACAAAATTTCAATGTTATGAATGTGAAATATTATATATCATTGACGAAGCCTGTGGCGGATAGCATTCTCTTTAATTCTAAAATAAACAATAGTAAATTATATACCTATATTTACATTTACCATTTCTTGTTTATCTGAGACATAAAAGGATGGATTATATGTTTGCTGTATTTTTCCCAATACCTGGCACATAATATCTATTTTTCTAATTATTCCACACCATAATTTTTTTTTTAGATATCCTGTCCTGAGTACTATGTATGTTCAGCAATTACTGGTAGATTTCGAGTTATGAATAAATTTTTTTTAATTTAGAGATTTGTGAGATTTTCAAGACATTGTCAAAAAATATTTTTGGCTTTATCTTTTTGGTAAGTATACTCAGTATTAAACCTATTTTCGTATATATAATATCCAACAACCTATACATCCAAACAATAATTAACTACATTTGAGCCTAAAGTTTAACTTTACTCAGTGAGACCAAAAATATTGTAATAAAATTAAAAATACTTATGCCTGGTTCTGGAGCTCCAAACTGATTTTTAAAACTTTGCAAGACATTAGACTTTCAGAATAAAAAAGGAAAATTAGCATTTTTGGCATTTTGCACCATATGTGACTGTTAAAGGTGATAATTCAAAGTGTCTAAAATGATTTAAAAAACTACAGGTTAACCAAAAAAAAAATAATGTCACCTTTTGATGATTGGCCTCCCAGTATTATACTAAAAGGTTCTGTCCACTGGGACAGCAGACATAAGTTTTTTATATTGTGCAATGACTGTCTCACAAATACACAATAGAAGTTTGAAGAAGAATAAGTGAAAGGAGCAAGTGTCTAAACATGGGGATAACATGACTAGATAGATTCTATCAAAGGTATTGTTAACAGCTTTTCAGTGTACATTTCTCACAAGATTAGGATGGGATTGGTATTGTATTGGTGATCAATAAATTACACAGTTCCAAAACAAAGGCTATCCTTGTGAGCAAAAATTTTGGGGTCACTCATAAGTTTGTATACACATCTTAATGACTTGCAATCAAGGAGAGATTTCAGAGGACAATAAAATGTTTTTGAAGAATGATAAAACAGCTTTTAAAATAATGAAATTTAAAAAAGACCCAGTATAGTTTAATGTAATTTAATTTAACATCTTTAACAGATTACATTCTGTATCTTGAGGATTATTAGTCCACACATTGTTGAAACTCCTTGGGCACAGAAAAAAATTAACTATGACATGCTGTGATACTTGGTACCTACATCTCTGTCACAAATTTACTGTGTTTTGTAAGTCTTTTGTTGTCCTAATTAAGGAAAATAAAACATTATGCAACATTCATAAAAGTCATACACAAGGTGAACAACAAGAAATCTTATAAATGATAAAGTTAATAAAAATAGAAGTATTAATTTTACCAATTGTTTACTCACCTGGACTGTACAATTCAGCAAGTTCTTGTGCACCTTTATGTCTAGGTCCCCACCGTAACTCATTGCACATTTCATTAGGAGGTTGAGTATTTGCATTTGGATCATCTTCAGTCATTGAATGTTCCAAAATTTCTTTTTCAGTTTTAACTGGTGCCAGCAATGTTGTGGCCATTGCTGTTGCATATTCAAATTGATCACAAACAATATCTGATGTTGAATCTTTAATGGTGGAGGTTACAGCCATTGGTTTTGATTCCATTAAAGCTTGATATTGTTCTCGATAATTTTCACAATGGCAAACAGTAATATTACAATATTTCTTTGTATTCTCAATACACTATGACTGGCTGTGAACTGGCTTTTTGCTAAAATTAATCTGATTTTTTTATTGTCTGTTTTCAAGATTTGTATAACAAAACAACATTGTATACAAGTTTGGTTATTTTATGGCACCTACCTATTCCAGTTTTGAGTAATCTCCGAGTAGTGGGTGTGTGTGCTGATGCCGATGTGAGGACGCAAGGTAAAATAATAAAAGCATAAACAATCACATACCCACAAGCAAAATATGCGTATATATACTTTATATTATTCGTTCCTTTCTTGGTAAATAAAATTACCACTATTTTTATTTATCTCTGCAGTTTGCACAGACACACACAATACATACATAGAAATCTTCTTGACAATGACAAACATATGACATCCACCAACACTTTGTGATGACAGCGTTGACATCTTAGGTTGACAATAATGACAGCTCCAAGGATTTTTTTTTAGTATTCGTTCCATATGAAGCAAGGTCAGTTAAACTTAAAGTCCGTAAGTATCCGTGGTGGAATAAATGTAATAATGTGCTGGTGATGAAAAATAAAGTCAAAGTGAGGTTGTTATTCCCGGATAATGCTATACCTACATGTGTTTTTTACAAAACGTAACATTTTAAATGAATATCTTTGCCAAATTGATTTATCTCTTTTTTACCCCATTCCAAAACTGTAGGGTAGGCTAATTCAGATTCGACACTAGAGTCTAGAAACAACCAATCGTCTTATTTTGGTTTGTCTTAGTAGCGTACTCAATGGGGATTACAGTGCCCTTGTTTCTCTTAGTTATGACAGATGGCGCTAGCTGTAGTAGGTGGATAAAAGTCAAGGAAATGACTAACTTCAAGCAGTCAGTACATTGATATAACAAACCTGTATTGAAGGTGACAGTTAATTTCTTTATCGTTTGTTTACATGTTACAAAGGAGCCTGAAGTTTGAATAACTTGCCCCTTAAAAAAGCTACTAAAATACAACTGACGAAGTCCCCATGGACACCTACTAGCGACATCTTGATAAGCAATTTTTGGAGTTTGAAAATTCCCCATTAGGTTTAAGTATAGATTTATAAAAACTAGTAATACAGACCCATAATGAGGACAGGAAGACAAGTCATCAAATACCGTAAAGTTCTTGTTCTGATCCTCTTACTCACCTATGTGAGTAAGAGGATCAGACAAACTTGTATGTAGGTTAGTTCGCATCCGTCGTCTATAGGTACCTGGGTTATAAATAACCATCCGCTTCCGTCGTCATTATTACCTACCAATGTAAGTTGAGCAGCAAATCTAAATATAAATACAGTAGTGCGCACATCTACGTCGTTGCTGCAGGCACCGCTTTGCATCTATACTGGTGTGTTCTTGAGCTTTTCTCTATTTACCAACTTACATACGTGTATAAAAATTTGCGGAATTATAACTGTGTTGTATAAGTAGGTAATGTGAACAACTGAGGTAGGTAGATGGTACCTACTGGGCTAAATGGACATTTAATTGATTCGAATGGGCACCTACACCTACCTGCCGCCCAAAGTTGTTATAATAAATTGCGGTAAAAATTGTGTACACTTATGTTAGCAGAACAGTTGTGAGTTCAGGGTCGGTAACTAGGAACATACATCATAGGTTACGTTCCCGTTTTTCCGGTCAGTAAAAATCACGAAAATCTTCAAATTTGTAATTATTTTAGGACAAGTGTTTTTTGTACGCGGCGTCTTGTAGCCTTAGTCTTTTTTAAATAACAATAATAAAGACTAAGGTATTCGAAGATTTTTTTACGGAAAACCAAATACGGACGGACCCAAGTTATGATGTGTAGGTAGGTACCTACTAGGTGACTATATAGCGTAAAACCATACCGTATATGTAGGTACCTTCTTGTTTAAATAGACATCAGTGGCTCCATCTGATAAATTGACCACAGTTAAACAGTTGACATTATTTTACAAATGCCAATTACCTACCTACCTATTTCTGTTATAGCTATAAAAACGAATAGGTAATAACAGTAACTGAAATATATTTAAGGGTGCTCCCCAACAACAAACGTTATTTTGAACCGCAACCGGTATTTAAGAGGGGCTCCCAACTCCAGACCTCTACATTATGCCGTTTTTTTTTCTCTTTAATTTGCGTCAGTTACCTATTCACACAAACGTCGACACTGGAGTAAAGTCGATAGTTTCAGGATACGGGCCCCGAATTACAAATTGAACGCGGCGGTTTACCCCACAGAACACTCTACCACAGGTTTACCCGCAATGTATCCGTTCCCGTGTTAAACTCGGGCTTAAGTATGGTATTCCGTAGTATAAGCTGTATTGTTATAAAGTTTCGTTAAAATCCGTTCAGTGGTAGGTATTTGCGTGAAAGAGTAAAAACATCCAAACATATACTTACATCCAAACTTTCTCGTTCATAATATTAGCAGGATTGTACGGACCCTTCGTGGGCGGATCCGACTCGCACTTGGTCAGTTCCATAAATACTTAGGTACCTACCTAGATGTTGAGAAAAAACCGAAGTTGCTTACATTTTTTATACATTCTTTTCAGGTACCTACTTTACGTACAGTATTTGGGCAGTTATCTACCCGAATCAAGTAATCATAAAATATGACAAGGTATAAGCAACCCAAGAAGCTAGAAATGTTAGCAATCAGTAGACTGGGTGATTGGATTTCTCAGCAAGCTGAAATACAAATGACACCAATCGGCGGAATAGCACGTCGGGATACAACGCTGGCTCAAGAAACGCTTAGAAAGATAGTTACTGAAATAAGACAGTATCTAGAATATAATGTTCCTTGGATGCTGTACGACCTTCTAGCAACGGAATGTATTAGATCTCTGTCAGATCTTCTTGAACGAACTAAACAATCGTACGGCTTTCGTATATCAATGGGAAAGTTCGTAAGTCAAATGAATATTATAGTAACTATGATAGAATCTCTTTTCACGAAAAACCTTACAATGGTCTCCATTGATGCTATTCCGAAAATGATGAGATCTGTTTTTTATTCTAAGTTACACATGCTAACAGGCTTAGTATACCTTAACTTGGGATCCCTTTCTGGGGGCTGGAAAACAGCTGATATGGAAAGCGCTGTTGTTCAGGCGCTAAAGGAACTACATGCACTGAAATACCTCTACATAAGTTATGACTGTACGGACGGCATTCTTCGTTGTGTTGTACAAAACTGCAAGAAGTTGGAAAAATTAGATGTATCCTGTTCTAAAAGTGTTACCAATGACAGCATAGATATCATTAATAAATTAGAAAATTTGAAGAGCATTCAGTTATATCGTACGTTCGTTACACTTGAAGGTTTTGCTAAACTCCTGCAGAAAAGTTCAAAACTAGAGGATATTGGGAGGTGTGACGAAATTGGCCGCGTTCTTGAATACATTGACTTGACTAATTCCGGAGCTAAACCATTTCGGTTGTTGACATATGTTAGCCGGTACGCACCTCAACAGCACCTACAATTAGCAGTTGATATGTGTCCATTAATCACTAATATGACTGTTTTTCATAATACTTTACAAGGAGATCTAATGGTTCTGATAGGTCTGAAAGATTTACGAGACTTAAAACTTTTGTCTTGTGATTTTTATGCAGACCAAGTTAAACAAGTACTACAAGTTAAGGGCTGTAATATACAACATTTACATTTAGAGCATGTTGACCAGATAGATTTGAATGCCCTCATGTATATAAGTCAAATGTGTCCGCTCCTAGAATCCTTAACATTGTATAATTGTACTTTAATACAGCATACATCTCTCTACACAAAGAAATTAGAAATACTTCCTTTTAGAAATCTCAAGAAATTCACCTGTGTTGCAACTTGCACTGATGATCAGTTGCTATTTGTTTTGGGCAATGCATTAAACCTTGAGTTTGTGCATTTAGGAACTGCAATTCAATTAACAGATCAATTTGTGGATAAACTTTTTGATAAAAATCCCCTACTGTATTTGAAAGAGTTTCGTATAATGCAATCAGACTGTCTAACTATGGCTTCTGTGCAAAAAATAATAGAATGTACATCCCTTAATATTTTTGTAGAGTTAGAAAGCTGGACACAGCTTACAGAAAGTGATAGAGAATACATAAGAAATTATATTAAAATCAATAACTATAACATAGATACATCACCAATTAGAAGATATGATTCTTAGGTCTAACTCTAGAGCCACCCATTAATTTTTAGATATTATACAACATAGCCTAACAGCCCCTTCACTTTGGTATAGTAACAGTCCAGCTTCCCTGCGCATTAAATCTCTTATAGTCCTTTTTGGAAACTGGCCAAATGATTATTACAACTTTTCTCTCTTCTCTCTCGTCAGTCTCTCTATATATAATTACTTAGGACCTTATAATTGAACACTGAGAAAAAAAATTAAATCCATGTCAAATTTTAATGCATCATAATGTACACATACATATTTGTACCTCGCTACTAATACACTTATTGTAAAAAACCGTGAGGATCAGTCTTATGACTGTTATAGGACTGGTTGATGTTTTGTAATTAAGCATTATTATTAAATTAATATTTTCGACCTAAGTATGTCATTCTACTTTCTAAACCCAATTTACTAAATGTTACAAAATTGCTAACCACTGCACTAGGGCATCTATTCTATAAGTTTATTATATTTTCATGAAATTGTAAAGTACCAAATCTTACAAATCTGGGTGAATACTATAAAACAACATTTATCTGACAAAGATGAGTGTTTGTCTCATAAAACATATTAGCTATTTAATTACTCCACATGCCATAAGCATACATAGAATTTGGTTAGTATCTTATTTGAAACAGTAATCAAATTTGTAAAGTCGAATTAAACTTGAGATGTCATAAATACTTCAGTGTTACATAGTAGGTTTACACCAGATCATGATTTTGCAAAATTTTGATCAGGAGATAATATACATACCTACAGAGTGTTAAGTAAGTGTTGTATGAATAACTGTTAACGTCATGAGAAGGGGCTCTTTTCGTAAGGTTATAACGGTAATAAATAGTTCTAATTTTGTACCTAATATGATTGATTTTGTACTTCCACAGTTAAGCCTATTACAAACACATTCAGTGGTCCGGCCAATTTATCTTATCATGATGCATCTCTCTGTCAATGCTTTTGATAGTTGGATTGTGTCTTCATAAGAATTTTGTACCTCTAAAAACATCTTTGCAATTGAATGTATTGCAGTTTCAAAATGCAAACAATATTAAATTATTAATTACTCTGAAGGTACAAATTATGATAATACCTAAGTAAATTTGTATTATCATAACTAAATAAAAATAAATACTTGGTACATGGCAATGAGAATTGCATTACAGAACAGAAATTCATCACTTCTGGCAATCTCTTTTAGGTTTATTTGTCCATCAAAATACCTACTTACATATGTGTAACATTACTAGAGGACTTGATTAGATTGTAACAGTTAGAGATTATCTGCTTCAAGTTGTTCTCCATCCTTTATGGGTTGTAGAGCAAACATGTACACTGGATATAGTCCTTCTGGAAAGTTTGTCTGGCGACACTGCTTAATTCTTTTTAGTCGAGACTTCTTGAATATTTCAATTAACTGATTTAATGGTCTTGTTACCGAAGAATCAGTACTATCAATCTCAAGTGTTCCAGAGGATGTTACGTTTTCTTTGATGACTATAACACCATTTTCAGTTAATGCACATCTGCAAGAAAATAAACAGTGTTAAAAAAAAAAAAATGTATATATAACTTCATACTATCTGCTTCTTTGTCACTATTTAAAGGTGTACCATTTGACTTAAAATGTTCAGTCCCATAATACAAAATGCCAAACATTGATATGGTGACCTAGGATGGAAAGCAGAAGCATGGCAGACCAGCTGTCAGATGGTCAGACAATATAAAGACAGCAGGACCAACCTGGACCAGATACGCCATGGATAGACAAGTGGTGAGCATGCAAGAGGCATATATCCAGCAGTGGACATAAAATATGCTGATGAAGAAGTGTTTCATAATCCCGTTTGCTTATATTTGTAAATTTTGTCTATAAGCACTAGTTTTTAGATTATAATTTAAATAAAACTACTAACCTGCAACGATTTAAGTAGCTAACTAAATCATCATCCATTAGATGACCCAGAACCCATTGATGCCATATGACATCATATTTTTGCTCCAACTTTAAATCTTGTAGACAGCAATTAAATTTAATTTCAATTCTATTGTAGTTTTCATTTCCTACAAATTCTTGTACATGGTTCACAAACTTTTCATCGGGCTCCACCAGATCTACTTTTTCAAAGTTAGGTAACAATAGATATTTGGAAACTCTACCAATTCCTGCACCACAATCCAAAGCCTTTTTGTTTGGCACATCGAAATTTCTGAATAAGTATTGCAAAAACTGGTTTGATCCATCTATGTCCAAGTTTGATATATGACCAAATCCTCCAAGAACACCGTCGACCGTAGGAGGTACATTTGCCCAATAATTCAAGGCAGACTGGTAATGGTTTTGTTTATTCTCACTCATTATAACTTGAAAAATGTGTAGGTATATTTATACATAAAAGTGAACAAAATACAATAACACAACATACATAACCTCAAATCACAACGTAAAACTAGTGAACACAAACAAACATTGACCGATGTGCTTTCCTTCCTTAGTTCACAATATTATGAAACAAGAACAACAAACAAATAAATGTTGTTCACTTTTATTATGTAGTCTAGGGCTTTCGGGCAAAGAGAATATAATCACTACGTTTTACTTTCGGGCTCCCGGGCTTCCAGCCAGCAGAATGTTGTGCAGATGTTGACAATAGTTGATTTCAGTCTGTGTAATATACTCTATGATAGTTGACATGTTGTGTGTACTGTGTTGTGTGGTGTCAGTGTGTGTGTCCCAGACAGTGTTGCCATTTATATACAGATTTATCTGTATCGATACAGATTTTAGTCCTCATATACAGATCACAGATTTCAGTTTAGTTTTATATAGATTTTCAACCTGCCCGAATTTATAAAGACAATTAGCTCAAAGATGAAACACCATTGCTAAAACAAAGGAGAAAGGCACTGCTTGGCTTGATTGGGAGATTCGTAAAAAAATTTACGATGGTCATTGGTCATCCATTAAAGTAAATTCTTAAATACCAAGAACAATTTTGTTTTATGCGTCGTATTCGCGTGCTTTGTAGAAAAAATATGGGTTAAATCTATGTTTAAAAGAAAATATTTGAGTAAAGTTACAATGTTGTGAAAGTACCCACAAATAAAATAACGACTAAAGAAAAATATTAGCAAAAAAGGTGCGTCCTATGGAACGTGCGTGAGTGTATTTAATGTGAGTTGATTAGAAGAAAACTATTTCAAGTGTTGGCTAGCAAAGTAAAAAAGGCGCAGAATATGCTTTTTACATGTTTTGTGTTGTTGTCGGGCCTAGCTAATGGTGGTAAGTAGCGGTAAAAATTATTTAGTTTAGCATATGAAAACTGTCAAGCATGTCGCTTGTTCACCCAGCTCAACAAATACAATAAACACTTAATTTCTAAAATAATAAATATGCATAAGTAGGTACCTAATCTAATAAATATTACAAAAAGAGTTTTTTTATACAGATTCTAACCGTGCGTTTCCACCAGAGAAACATGCAGAAGAAAACATGTTTGACATGGGCCTGGTGATCTGGTCATTTGTACGTGAAATTCTAAATACGTACGACATAACCAACGTACATGGATATGTGTCAAACAAGAAAAAAAATTACAGATTTTGGATTACACCGTCTGCTGGCAACTCAAAACAAACAGACAAAGAAAGGCGAATGTGGGGTGTCGCTGCGTGCCGCGTGCAGCCAAATGTGTACTTTTCATATTATTAAATTAATCTCTTTCATGAATTAATGCAATGCTATGGTCTATGTAATTTATATGGTCATGTAATTTCCACATGAAGCTCTCACATAAACGGGATGTAGCATTTTGGTTATAGTTTGAGTGGAAACTCCATTACTATTGGATAAGAGGCTAAAAGTTCGAGTCAAAATAAAAAAAAGGTTCTTGTATCTCAGACAGACAGATGAGACAGACAGACCGAAGTACCGAACATAACCGCTGTTTTGTTTTGTTTTGTTTTGGTTCGTATTTGGTACCTACCTATAGTATTATTTTCACAAATTGTTTATTATTTGGTCTGAGGTCTACGCCTCCACTCCACACAGTATCGGTACCACAAAGTACTTTCTATGGTTTACTGAGTACTCGGTTCTTCACCGGTATCTAATAATACTCAATAATCAAGTAGATTTTGGTCTAATCTATTTGGCAAAACAGGAAAACCTTTGCTGAGAACAAACTGCATAAAGCAGTAGGTTCCTAAAGAAGATGGTAGTGCTGTGAATTACTTTGTCTGATACATTGAATCAGTGCTGTGAGATAGTTGAACAACATGTGGAAATTGATCAGTATTTTTCTGTTAATTCATGTTTCTCAAGAATATAATGTGACTGCACAAAAACAAGGCTATGTTGTCTATTGCCCATGCATGGGTAAGTACTTATTTACTAGGTTTCTTATACTGAATGCGATTTTGAGCTATTTGGCTGACTGCACTTAGAATCTTCTATGGGTTCTACAATTAAATAGGTATTACAAGTTGTGGGTATGTTGTCTTGGATTGGAATCACAACAAATAAAATTTAAAAAGCCACTTTGGTCATGCAAATCAAATGTAATCAATTTAATTTTTGTATTTTTCCATTCAGATTGCAACTGCTGTATTTCATACTTTATTAAATGCATAAGATTTTTTATAGTAGTCTATTTTACAAGATATTTTGTGAAATGATTACTTATAAAAAATAAAATAATCCACTGCATTTGGATCACATGAACTGAGAGGAACTTTTAATCTGCTTGGTAAAGGCTTAAGTTGAGCAATAAT
>SJJU01040894.1:0-13608 GCA_012932125.1 Conopomorpha cramerella | reverse complement strand
CGAGTAGAAACATCGCAAAAATCCTTACCGGCGACCACCAAGATTAACAATACGATACAATTATTTCATAATACAGAAATTCAATCTATACACTAATATTATTAAAAGAACAATGTCATACTGAGACTGCCCGCGGCGAAACCAAATCAATGCGGCTTGAAATCTTCGACCGATATCAGTTATTGATCGAAAGTGAAACTAAGATGAAGCCGACGAAAGCTCCGCTGACATTTCTTTCAACAGATCGTCGTCGGGTCTTGTGGTCCAGTGACTGGAGTAATGGTTTTACTTTCTTGTGATACTCAGTTCGAACTTATCCTACTATTAGTATGTTCTTATCAGGCCTGTATTCCCATTAAGGAAGTGGAAGACTTGCAATGAGCGTTTTTGCTAATTTTACATCACATAGGAATTACTCTTGATTTCTGTTCGGCAAATGATAAACTTCATCATCATCATCGTCAGTTGCATGGCGTCCACTGCTGGACGAGGGCCTTTCCTTTGATTTCCATGATCATTTGGAGGGAAATGTCAATAATCGCCACGTTTAGCACGAGGGTTGGCGATCGCACTCGTTGTGGTTTAATTCACAGAGAGCGCTGCTGCCCGTCCTCTGGAGGGTTCCCTCGGGCTGTAAATATTGGGCTGCGGTGGTGAAACATGTAGTCGCCTTCACCACACGGCTATACTTACGAGTAATGAAATCGAGTCGATTACGTTGCTCACGAGTGTACGAAAACCACGAATGCTCGAGGTTCTGTTACAAGTGAATGCTGAAGTCTATCAACACCTCTAAGGGCACTCGCTATGAAACAAGATTAATTGAACGATTTTCGTGTGTTTGACTCAATTTCTCTAATATACCATCCTTTGCTTATGTTTTTTACACACTAACCTGTAGTGTTACATACCTTATATTATTTGATAACTTTTCTGAAATCTTTAGATAATTCCAGTGAAGACATTCAATAAGGTTCAAAGTATGTGTTGGTCAAGTGGCAAAGTATATTGCCTGCCTTTGTTTGTTTAAGGGTTAAGGCCTCATGGTACTGGGCCTGATTTTCTATGGATCTTTATGTTTTTCTTAAGTGTTAATAAACGTCTAATATGACATACAACATTCATATAAACTTTACTGGTATAAACGGATATTACGCTTAAAATAGCCTAAGTAAGTATCTACATCTCTAGCATATGCTTGGAAATATTGTCAATGCCCTAGATATTAAACACTGTGAACAAGCGTTTGACCACCATCCATCCTGTTTGATGTTAAGCAGCGATGTGGTCTACAATGCAGCACAATTGTTCATTAGGTACCTATTTCCCCTGTCCTCCAGACTATACTGAGCAGGAAACACAGAATCGTACCGTTCTATAGTTTTTCCGTAATAGAAAAGACAAATATATTTTCATTCACATATCGCAAATCACAAACTTTCGCATTTTATATTATTACTTGGATAGCACGATAGTGCTTAACGTTGCATACTACAAATCTTAAATCCAATACGGCTTTCGTTCGCAAAACATTCATCTTTATATATTTGAATGGACTCTAATTTGAGAACTTTCGTTGGAATTTCCACTTAAATGGTCTAGAAGTTTCTCTGTGAACTTTAACCTTGGAACGCGCAACTATTTCTCTATACTATACAACATATTTCAAGAGAACGTTCATATATACATACTACTGTATCTTGAGCCTTCGATCATGTGATTTCAGCTAACAAATGGGTCTGTTTTTCAGAGCCTATGTATGCTACGCAGTGCTCATATGATGTAAGAAACACCGTGACGAAATCCGCATACCACAAGGCGTGTGAACCCTAACACGGCGATAGGCTCTTTCCTGGTCACGTTGGAAGATTGGTGTATGTGTACACCCCACTTTGAGTGTTGAAAAAATAGTAGTACATTTTTTTATTATTACTAGCCTAGCCTAGATCCCACTGTAAAGCAAAGGCCTCTCTTCCCTTTTTTATCGCACTATTATTTAACTTACCTATAAAAATGTGATAGTATTAATCTAATGTATGTGAGTAAGTGAGGTACATATATATCTTCTACTTCTTCTAGAGTAACCCATTTCAGGTGGATTTACCATTTACGCGAACCAAACGGTTTGCGTCTACTTTCATAGTGCGAACCGCTAGGATGTGGAATTACTTGCCGGAGTCTGTGTTTCCTGCGCAGTACAGTCTGATGGTTTGTAAGTAGACCACATTGCTGATTAACATCAGGCAGGATGGTGGTCAAACGCTTGTTCTTCATGATAAAAAAACCTTAACCAAGAAGGTTCCCATACCACGTCTAGAGGTAATCGCAGCATCTCTTGGGTCAAGGTTAGCAACGTCAATTTGGTACTTTTAATCGTCTGACCATATTAACGAAACTGCCTACTTTGCACATAGGGTCACTCGGTAACTAGAACAGTCTAACAAGTGCCCGCGAATGAATGTTCTGCTCGGATAATAATGATGGTTTCGTCAAAGCACACTACGAAGAGGAATACGAACCCAGTTTCCACTCGAATACGAGCTAAAATACCTTGTTCAGTACATTCGTGGATAGTTTACTTTTGTGCCTTAGCTAGGCCGCGGCGGTGTGTAAAATTTTCATAGTAAATTTGCAGTTCATCGTATGCTGGGAAACGTAGATGTTAGTTTTCTCGGCAAATGACTCAGGGATGGTAATAACCGTCATTCACGAACACTTTCTCGATGCACGTCCATTTGTATGAAACACAAGGAATGTCTCTCAGACCACGTTATTACCCGCTGACCTTTCTAACGGGCAGATGTTGGTTAATTGATTTTTTTTTTCTTTATTCATACACTAATCGCTTTTTCGATTATTACCGGAAAGAGCAATGTGGGTGTCTCTTACGGGTAGACGACTACAAAGAATACTGACAGTCTGATTTTGCAATGCATCGCTGGTTCTGACATCTAAATTTATTTCGAGAATGTATGAAAAACAGTAATGTGCTTTAATGGCGCATGATACAAGCAAGGGGAATGATGAAAATATATACTATTATAATGTATGATTTTAAAGAAAAAAGAACCGACTTCAACCAATACTAGCCGCCCGCCCATGCAAGTTCCCCACGATTTGCCATCATGAATGAAACCTTGATTTCCTTATCATGGAACCATCTTGGAAATATTTACTTAAAAAAAAAAAAAACATAAAAAACGCTTCATAAACGACGGAGTTATTGACGAACAAACAAAAAAAGGATATCGGTCGAATAGACAAAGACGCCTTTTTTGAAGTCGCTAAAAGGCGGGTGAGAGTACAGATTCACCGGAAATCAGTAAGTAAATGTCAAATAGTTAAATTTTAAAATGTGCATGTTTAGGTGATCTTTAAAACTGAACTCCAACAAAAACAGAATCAGTGCATAGTAAAATTTACGTCTGTTGTCTCTGATGTAAGCTTAGATTTAAAACTACGCAACGGTTGATGACGGTTGATGACGCGGTTCCTTTAATAGATCAGGTAGGCAGGCTTTTTGAGCAAGGTGTATATTGTAAAATACATGGATTTGATAGCAGGGAAACACTGTTAATAATGTATATTGACAGTCTGCCAGCTAGAACCTGTAAAAAGGACATTCTTAAGATCGCGCCCAAATATTATAGAGTCGTTCGCTTTAAATTATCTTTGCGATGTAAGTCATAAAACAGAACGTTTAGAGGACATATTCGAGGACAATTTTCATATGAACATAGAACACAATAGTGGTCAGTTTTCAAGGCAAAAACATAGTTTTATAGTTATCACACCGACAGCCGAGACGAGTCCTCGAAAAGGTTAAAAGTTTCATGATAGAATGCAATAACATTCACTGAACCAAGTATAAAATAAACACGAAATGTATTTAGGTAAATATTAAAACTATATTTATATAGGTAAAATGTGGGAACCGAGTTGTAAAAGTCAGCGCAAAAGTACTAATTATCAAGTAAAATATTAGTGCCATTAAATTCTTTGGCTTCTGAATAAACGAACGACACAGTCTACTAGGTACCATGATGATGTTAGCAGTATAAAGTGACCTTTATATCTACATTATCATTATTAGCCACATGACGTCCAGCAGTGGACGAGGGCCTCTCCCATTGATTTCCATGATCATTTGGGGGAAATGTCAATAATCGCCACGCTTGGCAGGCGGGTTGGCAATCGCAGTGGTGTTGTGGTGTAACTCACAGAGAGCGCTGCTGCCCGTCCTCTGTAGAGCTTTGTAGGTCGCCTCTTATGACCCACACGCCGGGAAAATTTGGCCGGGGTCGTGAAACATGTATTTTATTCGCCGTCACCACACGTTAGATACTACGTTGTGTAGTCCACGTTATATACTACGTACGTCTACTACAACGTACTGCGTCTACATTATCGCTTCACTTGACTTCAACTGGAAGCTCTTTCAAACAGCCATAATAATGTGTGTATAAAGATTATATTGCTCTATCAAAACATAAATGTCTCCAGAGGGCTAAGCATAGACAATTTCAAGCACCTGCGAGATGCATTCGTACATAAATGCGCTTTGCAAAATTTCTCATACAAAACAACGACAAAGCTTTTTTTTGTTCGGGGTTTGTAACGATTTGTATGTCGGTAATATTAACCGGGTTATATGCGAATTTGTATGCGCAGTCACAGCCGCGCCCGTGACGGTGACAAAAATGCAACTAGTTTAAAAGTTTTCTGTTTTCATCATTTTGCACATTTTACAAGTTGTACAAACTTGTAAAATGTGCAAACCACGGAAATCCCACGGAAAAATCTAGGTTAATACACCTGTACCATATGTAATAAAAATTTTCGTATGTAACCTAGCGTTTTAATCGCCACCATCACATGCTACTAGTGATTAGTCTATGATATTTGGAATATTTAGCATCTCGTCATATCTTAAAGTACAGTACGGCGCGTTTCTAGATGTGAATTAGGGTCCTCGGTTCTATTCCCGCACCTAGTGCATGTCCGACAGCTTTACAAAAAAAACTAAAAGCGTGTATAGTTTCTTCTGAAATTTCTACCATACATCAATGTATGAGTAACTTACGATGAAATACTTTTAAATTCTAACTAACGACAGTTTTCATCGATTATCCAAAAGCAATAGTCCAAGTCCGACATTGAGACTCGTCTCACACAACAACTGCTCAATCCTAACGGACTGAAAACAGTACTGTGACACCCCGGTCGTGTTATACAGTACCACCTGTAATTTGACCTAGATACGCTTACAAATTCATATAACGCAAGGCTCATTTTACTGTGCCACTGTGAATAATGTTCAAGAAAACATTAACGCATCGCAAGAAATGCGTAGATGTTGTGTTTTTTTCATTTCTGCTTTTTTTTTGCACCGACGACGTGCAATATGATGAACCGGTGTAGGTGATTTCCTCACCACTTCCGACTTAAATTTGCAAAGCTTTTTTACTATTTAGATAGAGTGCAAAATGCAATGGCCATGTTGCTGTAGGATGTTTGTTATAATTACAACCCGTTACGTACATCGCACTGTTTAATTGTTTATATAGAAACTGTTGCGTAACTTACTTGTTTATTGACCCTTTGAAACCTCGTAGTGGTCTGGGATCTACCAAATAACTAGGTAGGTATGCTCGCCAAAACTATATTGGAAAAAGAAAAGCTTTTTTTAAAAAAACACTGCGAATCGTGATGGTTTGATTAAACTGGCTTATATTAAAAATGGTATATGTAAGTACAAAGTTAATATATGTGTGATACCTACCTGAGATGGAAGTATTTCCTGGAATAGGACGTAGGAAAATTTTATTTGTAAAAATATTATCCTCATACAGGAAAGAAACATTATAAACCGGGAGGAACAATTTAACTACATAAGCCACAACTGTAAGATAAGAAGTGATTTAGGAGTCATCGTGTTATCAAATCGCCATCCCAAAAGGCTAACGGACGTGAGTTCATAAAAAAAAAAACTTTATGTAAAGTCAATAAACCTACCACCCACATACTTAAACGTCAATATCATGCATAGGTGATAATTTGTAAATGCAATTTGCCATGATTATGAATCAATGTTAGCCACGAGTTACGATAGGTTGACACGAGCATTAAATGGCCACGCTATAAAACGGCGTGAAATCACTACGGTAACTGGCCTATACCGCTTATGGTCCACAAATCATCAATGTGACCTAGACACTCAAGTATTTATTACGGAGAAAGAGACCAGTTAACTGGTGATCAAAAATATGGCTTTTTTGATAAATTATTTCTGGTACAGTTCTCTAGATCAACCTACTAGGAGTACATAACTTGAGCTGGTGTTATATGTATTATAGCTCAGCTTATCACGGTCAATAATTTTCTTCACTAATGTTTTTCTGCACCCGCAAATATAGTCGAGATATCTTGACAATGCTAGTTTATTAGACTGCAATTTATTAGCTGATCACTTCTACCAAATAGTTACTATACAACGCGAGCTCATAAAGCAACTAAGTGTTTACCGCAACACGTCCTTCCGAGTAATAACAAGAGTAATATAACACCGATTTACGGTACGGACCATAAGTCCACTTGTCAAGCCATACATAGGCCTGGGGAAGATGAAAAAAAAAATACACAGTTTAGTTCAGTTAGAAATCGACCAAAGCACCGGAATGAAAGCAAGAGCGATTGAAAAACTAGACAAACGCCATTTGAAAACGGTACCAACAAAGTACCAGCCTATTCGGAATAGCTAATTGAGATAGTTGAATTAATTTATCTGATAGAAACAAACTAGCTTACGAGGGAACTTTTTTTTGCATCATACGGCTGCAAAATTGTTGAATGTTTGCATTAACTATATTATAGCACTTACACTATGTATGGAATAATTATTAATGGGAATAAGCGCATGAAATACCCGAGCGTTTTTAATCTATTCCATAGTCATAATTCATTCATTAAAAGTTAAAAGAAAAAGAATTCAGTATAGTTTTTTCTTGTATACTCGTTTGATGTATTCGACAAGATATAGGTAAGACGGTAAGTGTGCAGTAAAGTGGTGCACGGGAAAATTATGATTATTTTATCTAGTGCGTAGTTTTATATATTCATATAAAGAAATATGTCTGTTTAACGTGCTTACTACTTAAGGCTACATTGCTTAGAGCGGGATATAAGCCATAAGCATGGTTCAGGCTGGAAGTGTCAATCTACGGTGTAAAAAAGCAGACTTTTTTATTTTGATTTTATAATCAATTTTTCAACCACCAGCCGTGTTAGCTACACAAGTTGCTGCTTATGTAAAAAAATATGTTGCGAACATAAAAAAAGACCATGAAAAACGTGCAGTTTTCGAAAATACATCTCTGTGTCCGTTGTTTGTGACATCACGTCTTCACTTCAAGAGTCCGGGTTACCTGTGACGGCTAGGGACGATCCTAATCCTCTACCCGGGTCGAATGCGGATTGGTGGATTAATGTTTTGGTGCTCCGAGTTCCTACCTACGTAACACCGGCGTTGTTTCAAAGGGGCAGCTAATCTACAGTGGCAGAAACCATGCAACTATACTGTCATTACACAACTGGAATGGACTAGTGGTCAGGACAACTGCCTCTGGGGAGACGCCCGCGAGTTCGATTCCTGCCGCCGACATAATACTTTAGTGACGAGTTGAGGCATTTGTTGTGTGTGTCTGGGTGTTTTATTTATCTACTAGTGGACCCAACAGACGTCGTCCTGTCCTATTAACATGAATAGGTATTAAATTAGTATAGCATCCAGGGTGGCCAGTGACCAGCGGTGGATGCTATTTTTTTCATAAGAATCTTTTGCTTTTATTAACAAACACAACAAGAAAATAAATAGAGAAATCGGTCCAGCCGTTCCCGAGCTACGAGCTTCTTAATACATTTTACGATTCATGTTTATATTATAGATGCCTTTGAAAGTATGTACATATGTAAGTATATGTCTATATATAGTCTCAGCACCCACAGTATCCTGGTTTGGCATCAAGTTTGTGAAATGTCCCGTAAAATTTATTTATGTATGTGTGTGTGTCAGTAACATTGACGAGATTCTATTAATACTATTAGTATCCCGGTACATTTCTAACAAGGTCACCTGACCTCAAACAAGGATACCCTTTTACCACCGGACAGCTGGCGCAAGAACGGCGCAACGTCATCCCTACCAGGTGATAACGCCACTTACGCGCATTAAACGCTTTGCGTCGACTTTTATAGTGCGAAGGGCCAGATTGTGGAATGGCTTGCCGGTGTCTGTGTTTCCTGCACGGTGTAGACTGAGTATCTTCAAGTCACGGGTTAACAGGTGCCTAATGGGCAGGCTAGCTTTATTGTAACCACGTCGCATCTTAACACAAGGCAGGATGGTGGTCATACGCTTGCCTATCGTTATCAGTACACAGTATAAAACAAAGTCGCTTCCCCCTGTCTGTCCCTATCTGTGCTTATGTCTTTAAAAATATGCAACGGTCTTAGATGCGGTTTTTTAATAGATAAAGTGATTCCTGTGGAAGGTTTATATGTATAATACATGCATATAATAGCAGATAAACACCGTTAACAATGTATATAAGCAAAACAACGTTTGCCGGGGCAGCTAGTATAGTATAAAACGAATGCGTCCCGCTGTCTGTCCCTATGTACGCTTAAATCTTTAAAACTACAAAACGGATTTTATTACGGTAACTTTTAGTAGAGCGAGTGATTCCAGAAAAAGGTTTGTGTGTATAATACATGCATAATATGGTAGCGAAACACTAAGTTTAGGCAATACATTCGTGCAAAGCTGGGACAGGCCGCTAGTTTGCAATAAAAAAAACTATTTACTTCTTCTTCTCGAGTCAACAGCGTGTGTGTCAGAAGCTGAAAAACTCACTTCGGTATTTCAATATATTTCATATTCACGCCTAACTAATGACTAATTTAAGAGATTTATTGAAATCAATAAACACTCTCATACCTACAATTCCTGAAAAGCTTAGGCCTATAGTGACTTATAGGCATAGCTTTTATAAAAACCCGTCGACCTTTGAATAGGTCTTCAGAACCTTTGAAGTTTTATTTTCATAGGTTTCCTTTTGAATTATTCTTAAGCACCAATTTTTTCTTAACTATTGTTTTCGCGTTACACCGGCAAAGAAATTCAAGAGGAAATTTTGGTTTGATGTGTACAGTATCCACCATTTATTCACCATATTAATGTTACATAGGCTAGGCCTGCGATTCATAGGCTCTCTTAATACGAGAAAATCCATTTCAATGTTTTTATCAAATTTTCATCAAATTCCATTTGTACAAGCGTAGTATTTCCGCTCTTTCGAATTCACAACCTCTCGAGCCTTCAAGTCCAAGCACCTCACTATCAGACAAAGCAAGTATTTTTTTTAATCCGTTTACTAAAGGCCAATAATCTAACTATATCCCCATCATTCGGGAACCTTTGTCCCTGACTCGGTCGGTGATGAACTGATAACTAGTTACACAAAAAAAAAAAACTTAATCGATTACTACTCCAATCAACTGTCGCCTTTTGACAGTTGATTTCTCGCCGCAGCAGCCGCCCGTGATCATTGTGAGTGATAAAGACAGAAACATCCGACAATGACCATTACGTATACTATTTGCTCGTGGACTCTTTGCATCAATAATAAACAAAGTATTCTTTTCGAAAAAAAAATAAAAAAAAAATAAAAACAAGAGCGCATTCATCCGCTTCGTACGCCGTTACAGTCCAGCATCAGTTTTCACAGTACTGTGTCAGTTAGCGGTATGAGTTTTTACCGAGGCGGCTGATCTTGCATCGCCAACGACGGTATCGGCCAATACTTGGGGCTCAACGTACGACGGTCTCAGATACCACGGTCTAGTGGACGCATGTCCGCACCACAATTTGCTCTGCAAGGTGTTACACATATTGTTATTCAAAAATTGAACAAGTGCGAGACGAAATCGCGCACTAAGGGTTCCGTAACATCCCTACTAAAATTATAAATGTAAAATTGTATTCTTGTACGTATTACAAGTAACATTAGTAACACCACGGATCATAGTTAGTTTTCAATAAAAACGGCAAAGAAGTCATATAAGATTCATTGAAGCCTTATTTGATATAATTTTCCACTTGAACAGACAGAAATCGCGTCTTAATAACAGTTACACTCGTTTTATTCCATATCCGAAAGGGGAACCCTGAAAAATACATCGCGACGTCACTGTACCGGCACAGGTTGCATTGTTCTCGGTGCGTCTATGATATTATCCGTCAGGGTGTCTGAGGTATGTGTGTGTATGTGCGTCACTGACCACCATAATCAGAAACGGTACAATATAATATTGTACAATAACAAAACACAGACATAAACGTCTGTGGTCCAGTTGGTCGGATACTTGATTTGTAACCGGGAGATCCCGGGTTCGAGTCCGGCTACTGGACGTGTACCAATGGGACTCTTTTACAGAGCCTATGTACGCAACGCAACACTCGTACGGTGAAGGACAACATCGTGATGAAACCCGCACACCACAAGGTGTGTGAACCCTATAACGGCGATGGGCTCATCCCCTGTCACGTTGTGTTAAATACGCTTGGTGAAGCGTGGGTACTTGCTTTAGCAAGTGCCTCTGCTTACCCCTCTTTGGGATTAGAGGCGTGAAGTGTATTTATTTTTTTTATTATTTTTATTTTAGATACATAAACAAAATCACGTCACGGGGTGAACAGCAGACATAAAGCTTCCTAGATCACTGCTAGCCTAATAATCGGGTCTTAGACAGACAAATTGTGCGAGTTCTTATACCAAATAGCACTTACAACGAAATTCAGTAGAAACAATTTCCATTGCAAAAACGACTAGAACGAAAAAAAGGTTACGGTTAGAAAATGTAAAAAATAGACTTGTGTTCTTTTAGAATTCGGCCCTTCAAGTATTCAAACGGTAAATGGCGGTTTTATAAAATTTGATGGACAAATTATGTGGATACCAATGGCATTAAGTTCAAGTGTGAGAAATATAATACAGTTAGTGATAGCATTTTGTTTATACATTTCGGGATACGAATATAATTTGGAGTCGGAAGTGAAAAAAATAATTCCCGCAGACGCCTTCATCATCAGCGAGAAAAGCTAATCAATCACTGCCGTGACAAATGACCTTTATAATTAATACCTACTGAGGTGCGTTAATTTTCTCTGGTAAACATTACCTACTAACTAACTACCCCGCAATACAGGCGTCACAATGTATTGAACTATATATACGTAGATTGCGGAGTTAGAAGAGAGTTTAGTAAAAATTGCAAATTTAACTCAAACAATAAATAAACAAATACACTTCACGCCTATTATCCTAAAGCGGGGTAGGCACAGGCACTTGCTGAAGCAAATGGCCACGGTTCACCAAGCGTATTTAACCCAACTTGACAGGGGGTGAGCCCATCGCCGGTTCTAACTCAAGCAATGAATATCAAACAATCACTATATAATGTTACAACAGTTACCAAAAAAAATATATCTACAAGTACAAATAATAAAACAGACGGTAATAGTTTTTTTTAAAGTCTTCTTTTAATAAAAGACGATCAAGAATCAATAACGAAAACAAAACGATGATGAATCACATTAAATACAATTACTAATACAACCACAGTCGCATTAATAACCGGCAGAATGCAATCATTAATCTCTAATGAACGCGAGCGCGAGTGTGAACACCGTGTCAGTGGCTGCCAACAGAATCGTCATTAGCACACGGAATTTGGGTCTTGAGAACGAAAGGCCAGCATTAGCACTGCCAGTATTCTGTTGACAATCTGATGAGAACACTACCAACTATAACCTGACCTACCTTCCCATATACATACCTTAAAACCACAGTTCACGAAACTCAAATCAAACGTACTCAATTAACAATCATGCTTTCTTTAATCAACAATGAGCTCGTATCAGGAGATAGGAAAGTGTGGGTCTCAAGTACCTATGGCACATGCGGCTTGTTTTCCCCGATCACCCGTGGGTCAAGAGCGATTTGGGTCAGTGTGCTACTACCGCGCCATGAATGTAAATAGTCGATGGAAATCTGCAGTTGTGCAGTCCAATCACGCGCCAAAACACTGCGTCTGCGGATTTATGTGCGCGTGCGACGCCGACGGATAAGTGAACTGCATTCGAGTCGTTGATTTATACAGTATGAATGGATAATGTAGTAGCTTATTGTACCAATTGGTAGCTGAATTGAGTTATTTCCTTAAAAGATGCCATGTAATCTTTTTGTCAATGCTTCGGTTTTCGGTTCGAATTTGTTGTTTTAAACACAGTGGACAAGCTCTTGACCACCATCTTGAGCTTGATGATGCATCTACGATGGAGCACACTTGTTCATTAGGTACCTATTTACCCCAGTGACTTGAAGACCTTCCGACTGTACTGCTCAGGACTCCAGAAGTCATTCCACATCCTGGCGATTCGCACTATAAAAGTAGACGCAAACCGTTTGGTTCGCGTAAATGGTAAAACGTTTTGCCGTTCTCCTGGTTGTGCTATTGTAGAAATGCGACTACCCAATTACTAATGAAAATACTTTTATTTTCATCATTGTGAAAAACACATCGTCCGAAATGTAAATCTTATTAGTGACGATCTCCTGAACCTCCGTAGGCGATCTTTATAGGCGAACGGGTGCTCTTTGCGTAATAAATTCTGCCTATTCAGATAAGCTACGTTAATAGCTGCATAATGTTATGCTAATCAAAGTTACAACCTATTAAAGTACCTATCTAGCTAAAAAAAGAAAAGTAATGGCCAATTTTACTACGTCCCGATACTAGTGTTAGTAACTAGATTAAGTAATAATACAATCCAATGCGATAATCAATTGCACATATGTCCCACAGAAAACAAAACAAAGTAACTAACTCAAGGCCAACAGAAAAAATAATAGCTCACTTAATTCATTCACACGTAGTAACTCGTTGACGTATTGATTCATTGATACCTACATAAGTAAAAGATGGACATGCAAAGCAATTCGTGCTCTGATGTGATGACCAATTAGATACTTTTTGCTTTATTACCAGCGAGAGTGAAATGTAATGCGATACAGACGAAGTGGTTTTTTTTTGCTTGTTCTGATGAGGACCGAACTACTACTACTACCTTACGTTTATTGGAATAAGTAAGTGCAATTGATATTATATATTATGGGTAATGCTAATAGTTTTTATGGCTTAGTTGTAATAGATTCTGACTCGTTATGATTTTATTCTATGTTAACTAATAAAAAAAACAAATACACTTCACGCCTTTTAATCCCAATGCGGGGTAGGCAGAGGCACTTAGCATGTTAACTAATAACGATGTTTTATAGCCAGTAATATAACATATTCGAGTTTTTTTCATTTGAATTATGAAAAGTTATGACAGTGACTTAGCGTTCTGTATGTATAATACCTCTATAATCAAATCAAATCACATTACATTACAGTAATCGAATTGAACAAACAGACTTTAGTTCGAAAATAAAAAAAAGAACTTATGCACTTTTAGAATTCGACCCTTCGCCTAATCGAATAATTGAA